>BLSH010160085.1:273004-284930 GCA_018402905.1 Glandirana rugosa
GGGACCCCCCCCCCCCCCCAAGCACGATATTTAAAGGAATATTTCATTTTTATTGTTTCACTTTAAGCATTATTAAAGTCACTGCTCTTGAAAAACGATTGATTTAAAAACGTTTTTTGCATTGATACATGTCCCCTAGGGCAGGACCCGGGCCCCCATACACTTTTTGGGGCAATAACTTGCATATAAACCTTTAAAATGAGCACTTTTGATATTTCATGTTTTGGGTCCAATAGATTTAACGGTGTTCGAATAATCGCAAAAAATTTTTGCCTGTTCTGGTGCGAACCAAACCGGGGGGTGTTAGGCCCATCCCAATTGATAACCTCTGCATCATTTCTGATCACTGATATAAACAAAAAAAGAGCGACAATTTTGGAAAAAAACATTTTTTCCTTTTTGCCATAATAAATGTCTAAAAAAATATATAAAAAAAACTAATTTAGTCATCAATTTTGGCCGATTTATATTCTTCTACATATTTGTGGTAAAAAAAATCACAATCGGCGATTATTGATTGGTTTGCGCAAAAGTTGCCACAAATTTTTTATTTTTTCATTCATTCATGTCATTATCTATTGCCTACCTTGGTGCATGTGTCCAGCTAAAGGCCGGGCCTCCCTCACCTGTATGCTTTTGTAGGCCCTCCTCAGCTGGGCTCCACCCCAGGCCCTAATTGGGAACAGGATATAACTCCTGGCAGTGCAAGCCTGCATTGCTGATCAACGTTTGTATGTATTTGGCTTTGTGTGTGGTTGTTCCTTTTGTTTGCTCTGAGTCTTATTCCGTGTACCGTTCTTTGGCTTGTCTGACTATCCCTGCCTGCCTGATATCCCGATCTTCAGCTTGTTCTCTGTATCTCCTGTCTGCTTGTGGCCCTGACCCTTTGCTATTTCCTCTGACTATTCTTTGCTGTTCCTGCGCTGCTGCTTCCTCTCTTCCACCTGTAGCCAGCCGAGCATGAGCTCGGGGACCCAGGGGGCCGCGACCTGGAATCATTTGCAACCCACTGGCTCTTAGACTCTGCGCCCTGGGGAAACCAATGCACTAGCTCCCTGTGTTTCAGTGTCCATACTCCAGGGGACCCTCTTCCTGTATCAGCCGGAACTCATTAGTAGCAGTCAGCCATAGGTCCACAACCTTAGTGCTTCACAACCCTCCCCGTTCTGGCTCTGTAACAGGCGATTGCGTGTCGCTGGCAGACATTGAGTCCACCCGACCCGTGGGCACACTCACTGAGTCGCAAATCGCGCATGAGTAAGCCGTTGTTTATGGATGGCGATTTGCGCTACAGATCCACTCTGCAGCAGTAAAAAGTCATAACGCGGTCGGGTACCGATTCAAGAGCTCATTGCAGGAATGTGTGCAATGGGAATATGGACTGTGTGATTTAAAGAGGGCTATGATATGAAGGGTAGGCTAAAGATACTGATGTACAGGGGGGCTTCATTTAAAGGGGGGACCGTAATGTGTTATAGTGAAAACATGAAATTCAAACCTCTGCCGAAAGAAGAATTTACTGACTGGACCTCCATAATCTTTAATTCAAGACTCCTACAATATAGTCATGTTTGATCCTGAACTGTTTGGTATTTTCTTATTCATTTATCCAAACATTTTTTTATTAACTTAGCTCATTCATAGATTTTCATTATGGAACTGGTATTAAACTTAAAGCGGAGTTCCACCCACATTTTTCACTCCTCACCATGCAGCACTAATGTGCATCGTTAAAATGAATTGTCAATTTATTTTTTTTTTTTTTTCTGTTTACTTACCTGATTTGTGCCTATATCTAATTTCACTTCCTCCTTTAGGGGCCACGGTGCCATATGTCATTTCTGATTTTGCATTGGCTCCTGAGAAATCTTGGTCAGCTTGGCATGGTACTACTCCCGTAACATTTCACATTGGCGTCTATGGAAAATCTTGGTCAGCTTGGCATGGCTGTGCCATGTCAAGCTGACCAAGATTGCACCACACTGCACATACGCAAAATCGGCAGGTGCATGCTGGGTAGCCAGCATGCACTGAATCCAGGAAGAAGGACACTGCGGCTTCAGATGTCCACACTGGAGATGGCCGCGCTGTGCAGGAACTTCACAAAGTAAGAAAACGATGCTGCACAAGTAGAAAACTGGGCATAGTTTACAGCATGCCTTTGTTGCATCACACAAGGCATGAATGTATTCTAGGGGTATTTTTTATCTTAAAAGTCATATTTCGGCCGGAACTCTGCTTTAAAGAGGGACTTCTCTCTGTTTTTAGAAAATGAATAGTCAACAGGTACAAAAATTGTAGCTGCTGACTTTTTAGAAACAGATACTTACCAGACCACGGAGACCAGCACTGTTTTCCCCAAAGCTGATTCTTTGCCTAGGCTAGAATTTAGTACCTGTCACAAAAAAGGTACCCACATCCTAAAAAGGTTTTTGCTAATTTGTTAGAGGCAGAGGTCAAAAGAGTCAAGGTCTGCTTTAATTCTGGGCAGCTCATTTGTATGTTTGTATAGGTCACCACTGTGTATTGTGGAATCACATCGGCATCAGACAGGCATTTTACAATTGCTATTAGCAGGCCTGAATTAAGAGATATCCTGTTAATTGTTTTTATGGCATCTAAATATCCATTTAGGACTGGGTTCATTATTGCTCCGTCCTCTCTCCCCCCTCCCTCCCTGCCTGTCAGCTGTGTGTCAGTGCCTGCCCCCTCCACTCCTGCTACTGAAATAACTTTCAATTTCTTATATAATCCCGTTTGTTTCATAAGGATAGGTGCTCCTGTCTCTGTGTTTTATAAAAACAATGCAGTCTATACCTGATTTCAGAGCGCCGCTCAGTGCAGCTTTCAGATGGGGGGGGGGGGGGCTCGAGAGAGCCGGCCGCTCTGAAATCAGGTATAGACTGTGTTTTATTTCATAAAACAGAGACTGAAGCACCTATCATTAGGAAACAAACATGATTATATGAAGTCATCACAGTAAGTTAACAACCATTTTAATGACTAATAAATCTGAATCCACACGGCATGTTTTGCAGATACCCAACAATGATTATTGCCTGGAGCTATCCAATTTCTTTTTCTCCACGGCTTCTCCTCTTTTTGTCAGCAACACTTTTTTTTTGTAAAAGACTTACAGAGGTGTCACATGTCATAATCATGGACAATATTAATAAACTCTTCTCAGACTATCTTATTTACATTGACATGGAGGTTAGTGCAGATGCTTTGTTGTTGACCCTTTTTTAAATAAGGACTTGCAAATCATTTCTGCAAGTTCTTTTCCAGACTGAATGAAGAAAACATTTCTGACACCTGTTTTCTCCACATCCATTGGTGTGTATACACAATATTTTGTGGGCTATCGAATTGGCTGTAACCCACTATGCAAAGAAGATGATCACAAATGGACTTGATCAGCTTTTGTTTTTACTGGAAGGGAAAAAGTAAATGAGGTGAGTTTTTGTTATTCCTAACGCTATAAAGTTTCATTGGTTAGGCCACTGAAAAGCACTGTATCTGGGATAGTAATGAATTTCTAAAGTGTACTTAAAGTGGAACTTTAGTCAGAAATTTAAGTCCTGCTAGATCACGTCAGGCTGGCCCCTTTTGCAGGTATAACTATGTAGCCAATGCCCCCCCTAAGGGGTGGCTGAGTGTTGTGGTCCACCTGTTTACACTACCCTCAATCACATCCATACCGAAGAGTCACTGAACAGGCCGGTAGTTTTGTTTTGTTTTATTTATTAGGGGATTAACTTGGATATGGATTGGGAAGTTGTGGGATGCCCATAGAATCAATTCCATATACCCAGGGCCTTCTATATACACTTCCAGTATATACACTTCTTTCTCTTCCTCCAGCACACTTGCTTCTCAGACTCCAATTTCCTCACTCCTGTGCATTACTTGCTTCTCACCGGTGAGAGCTGAAAGGATAATTACCAGGCCTCCATATTTTCTTGTTGGGCCTAGCTAGCACATGGTGAGGCCTGCTGTAGTTGAAACAGGACCTCCGAACCGCCCATTACAGGTAGAGACAGTTGGTCCTGTGTAGAAAAAGTACTACTGTGCTAGCTGGCCTGATGGACTCATGCTCCCAGCTCATCCTCTTCCAGGCCCTGTCAGCCCTCTTGGCTGCGACGGCCCTCTCCACTGTGCAGTGACACCACACCTTCCCGGACTGTCTCTCACCCCAATCTGCTCCGGCATGCTTCCCAGGGTGTGTCACTCACCGACACCTGTGACTTGTAGTTCCCCTCAGAGATCTCTCCAATAGCATTATCTCCAGCTGTCCTTTCCGCTCTCCCTTGTGCCTGCCACCAAGATCTCGCTCCTCCTGGCTGTACCCGAGCTCTACCCGACCAAGGTCACCCCCCCAGACTGGGGGCTCACCTGGGCCACGACAACCTCCACGCTATCTCATCTCTCCAACTTCCACCTGAACTCCTCCCCGATTGGACTGACCCTGGGTATTTTAGGAGGCCTGCCCCCTGCCAACCCAGTTTAGGGATTGGTCAGGTCTCCCCAGAACACCCCAGATGGCTACACCCATCCTCCCACCTCTATTGCCAGAAAGTTCCACAAGCTTCTCTGGATAGAAGTGAGAGGTCCCGGTGACATCATCTGTGAATCACCCAGTCCTACCCTGAGCCACTCCCAGCCCAAAAACAACCAGGCCTGCACATCTTCAGGCCTGGCTAAATTTTACCTCACCTAACCAAAAATCCAACTCTAGCTCCTACCTAAGTAGAGGGCATTACAACTATGTAAAACATTAAAAATAAGTGTCTATACTGTTTAAAATCCAGTAATACACTGTGTCACCCTGCTGTGCACATGGCTCCTACTGCTATCAATCGATCCAATGAGGACCCGAGACAGCGGCTGGAGCTGCTGGGCTCGTCCTGGACACTGGAAAGATCGGGTTCAGGTACGTGTTAGGGGAGCTCTGGGGAGCTGCTGCAGCACAGGAGGTTTTTCACCTCAATGCATAGAATGCATTAAGGTGAAAAACCTCAAGACTTTACAACTCCTTTTAATTGGGCTTTATTAAGGCAAAAGTCCTAAAATGGAAAAAGTGGGTTATATATGAACAAACAGTGCAATAATAAAAACTCTACCAATGATGTCCAGCAGAGCAAATCACAGTCCATGAGTGGATGCAGCCAGTAGAAAGCTGGAACAACAAGGAACAAATTGTGGGACTCTGCAACAGTAGCACCATCTCTAGAAGAGCAGCGCCAATCACAACAGCTTGTGACTGTCCTCCCTCCAGTCACTGCAGCCGTCAGCTACCACCATGGCTGGATGTGGTCCAGACTCTGCTGCAACCTTGTCACACCATATATTACAGCCCTGAAGCCTGTGGGTCTCTCACAGCAAAGTACCTCAGTTTGTGGTCTCTGCAGCAAAGTGTCCCACAACAGAAGCTCTTTGTGAGCTTCTCCAGCACACAGCCTGGATTGCAGCACAGCATGTGCTCTTGGCTGTAGGCACTCTGAGCTCTGTGCGCATCAAACAGCAGCCATCTCTCTTGCGCGAGGGCTTCTTTCTCCCTACCCTGCACAGGACCCAACAGCAGCCTCCCAGACCCCTTATCCTCCCAACTCCGGCAGCAAAAGTACGTGCTCTCCTTGCAGGTCCCAGCCAAACTCTCCTGGTCATGCAATGGGCTAAACTTCCATGGGCTCTGCTACTGGGCTCACTTTGGGTATTGGGTAAGCATAGCTCTAACACCAAAACTATCCTGGGCTCACTGTCATACCATTTGACACACACACAGCACCTCCACCTGACACCAGCGAGAGGGTTATAAAATATACATGTGTGGGGTAAAACTCTGCTCAAAACCGACCCAATGCTTCAGATGTGAATATGACTGTGCTGCTCTGGCCATGCCCCCTGACACTTGAAGAGTGGAAAGGCACAGAATCCAAGTTGCATGAGGTCCAGAGTGAAGTTTCCAAAGTCAAGGATGATTTGGGGGCCATGCAGAAAAAAAGGACTTTTGAAAATTTGGAGGAGGCTGAGAGCAATAAGTCCTGCTGGAAAATGAAATCTGCATCTCCATAAAGCTGATCAGCAAAGGGAAACATGAAGTGCTTTAGAATTTCCTGGTAGAGGGCTGCGCTGTCTTTGGACTTGATAAAACACAATGGACCAACACCAGCAGATGACATGGCTTTAGGGTTGCTACCTTTTCTGCAGGCCAAACCCGAACACTTTAACGGCACAAGTCAATTTTTTTTGTAGTATTCACTATAGGATTGTAAAATACTTGGGGGTTGGGATAACCTTTGTGTGCCCCAAGGAGAGTAGTAATGTGGTTCACGTAGCGCTTAGATGGCTGTGCGACAAGTAAGAGTTTCACAGATATGTATAAACCTCACCACAATCATTTTGAGGTTGAGGGACAGTAAAACCATGTGGTTAAACAGCCTTTTTACTACCTTCATCTGCTCCCCCTTTAGCTTCAGTGGCAGCAGCCTGGCTTGTATAAATGCTGTGGCTGGTGTAGAAAGTATACCCCAAGGTGAATGGGGCCATGATGCACCTGCTCTGCAACCGTGTGCATTGCACCTAGTGGCGCACAGTCACAGTGATGCTGCATGTAAGGGGTTAAACAGATGCTTAATGGCAGGAATGGCAGTCCTTGCCACCATTCTGAATGAGTTCTAAAAAAGTAGTTCTGGCCTACAGGATTAGAGGTCAAAATTAAAAGCATACATACATACACACACACTCACACAAGCATATAAACATACAAACACACACATACATATACTGCTGAGCAGGGAATTAGAGGAGTGACACAAGACAGTTGTCTTAGGAAGAGGGGCAAAAGTATAAATTTGGCCTTGTCAGTCGGAAAACTCACAGCTTCTCGGCGGCATTCAGCACCCTCATGCAAGCCTGGGCATCGCTATGCTGCCGACAACCCCTGGACAGCGAGATGCCACCGACAACCTCTGGGCAGGGCCATGCCGCCGACAACCCCTGGGCAGCATCATGCCGCCGACAACCACTGGGTAGAATTATGCTGCCGACAACCCCTGGGTAGTGTCATGCCGCCGACAACCCCTGGGTAGCTTCATGCCGCCGACAACCCCTGGGCAGCATCATGCCGCCGACAACTACTGGGTAGAATTATGCTGCCGACAACCCCTGGGTAGCGTCATGCCGCTGACAACCTCTGGGTAGCTTCATGCCGCGACAACCCCTGGGTAGCGCCATTCCGAAGACAACCCCTGGGTAGCGTCATGCCGCCGACAACCCCTGGGTAGTGCCATGCTGCCAGCAACACCTAGATGTATCAATGTCGCCAACATCTGGGCACCACCGTATCACCAACACCTTGGAACCTCCATATCACCAATAACACCTGGGCACCTCACCTCCATGTGACCAACAATATCTTGGCATGGGTACTTCATTTATCAGACCTGGAGATGCCTATACTTAGTTATCACAGCAATTGAAGCCTGCCCTTAACACACTACAGAGCAGGTTGTCCTGGGCACGGTCCCTGCCTGTCACCTCTGAGCTCTGCAAGTCTTGTTAGCATCACCTGGTACAAAGCACCGATGCCAGTTGGTGCTGTTACTAATCTCTCCTCTCAGCTTCTCCTCCCCCAGCACAGGCAACCAGAAACTCGGCTCCCTGCTCAAACTGTACAGTGTGTGCATCCAGCTTCCTGACGCCCGAGCTCCCCGCTCATCCAGGCTCCACCCCCACCGCTGCCAGCGGGATTTAACCGCCTCCTGATTCCTCCAGCTCACTGGCAGAGCTCCTTCTGCCTGCCCTAATTTCGCTCCCACTCAGCTGATGTACTGTCGGCAGAGCAGGGTCATCTCCATTCACTTCTCAACCAGGATGCACAGCACTCTGGTTGAGAAAGGCTATTGTAGATGTTCAGTGTATTGTTTAATGTGCCTGGGTCTTAGGCAGACAGAGACCCGGACACATGATTGAGAACCCAGACTGTCCGTGTGAATACCAGACAGGTGGCAACCCTAACTTGGCACCTGCCCACACTGCTAAAAGTATCAATACCTGGTTTAATGATCATGGTACCACTGTGCTTAATTGGCCAGCAAACTTGCCTGACCTAAACCCCATAGAGAATCTGTGGGGTACTGTCAAGAGGAAGATGAGAGACACCAGACCCAACAATGCAGACAAGCTGAAGGCAATCAAAGCAATCTGTGCTTCCATAACACCTCAGCAGTGCCACAGGCTGATCGCTTCCATGCCACGCCACATTGATGCAGTAATTCATGCAAAAGGTGCCCTGACCAAGTATTTAGTGCATACTAAACTGTACATGCACATACTTTTTAGTAAGCCAACATTTCTGTATTAAAAATCCTTTTTTTATTGGTCTCATATAATATTTTAATTTTCTGAGATACTGAATCTTGGGTTTTCACTAGCTGTAAGCCATAATCATTAATTCAAATTAATAGAATTAAAAGAAAGAAATGCTTGAAATATATCACTCTGTGTGTAATGAATCTATGTAATATATGAGTTTCACTATTTGAACTGAATTACTGAAATAAATGTACTTTTTGATTATATTCAATTTTTTTCAGATGCACCTGAATATATAGAAAGGACAAGGTATAAAATACGAAAAACTGGCTTATATACTGATTAACCGGTTCCACTCCGCGTGCAGTATATTTACTGCGGCAGTGTGGACGGCTACCGCGAATCACCGTAAAAAGGCGGTGATCTGCGGGTGTGCCCCGGAGGAGTGTGCCCGCGGCCGGATGAGCGGCCACAGCCAAAGAGCGGGGAACCGCCGATGTAAACACGGTGGTTCCCCGCCCTGTCAGTGCAGGCATAGGAGATCTACTGATCCCTGTCACTGGGATCAGTTAGATCTCCTATGCCCATGTTAGCCCAGCCCCCCCACAGTAAGAACACACCCAGGGAATACAGTTAACCCCTAGCTCTCCCCCCCAGGTTAACCCCTTCACTGCCAATGACATATACAGTAATCAGTGGACATTTAAATTTCCGATCGCTGTATAAATATCATTGGTCCCAAAAAAGTGTCAAAAATATCCGACATGTCCGCCCCAATATCGCAGTACCGCTAGAAATCGCAGATCGCCACCATTACTAGTAAAAATTAAAGAAAAATAAAAACCCCAGAAATGAATTCTCACCATCCGTAAACGCGGCAACTTTTGCGCAAACCAATCAATAAATGCCGATTGCGATTTTTTTTTATCAAAATATGAGGAAGAATATAAATCGGCCAAAACCGATGAAAAAAAATGTTTTTTTTATATTTTTTTGGATTTGTATTTTAGCAAAAAGTAAGAAAAACAGTTTTTTTTTGCAAAATTGTCGCTCTTTTTTTGTTTCTAGCGGCGATCAGAAATGACGCAGAGGTGATCAAATACCACCAAAACAAAGCTCTATTTGTGAGGAAAAAAAGGACGCATATTTTGTTTGGGTACAACGTCGTACGACCGCGCAATTGTCAGTTAAAGCGGCACAGTGCCGAATCAAAAAAACTGCTCTGGTCAGGAAGGGGGTAAAACTTTCTGGGGCTGAAGTGGTTAAACAAAAAAAGAAGGTACTGTATATCCCACTTCATGGTACATAAAAAAGGTAGAGAAAAAAATGACAGATAGAGGGATAATAAGTTATTATAAGGAATCCTCACAAAACACACACACAGAAAAAAAACAATTATAAAATTGAGATTAAATAGATCCTGAAAAACTGTGAACTCATAAGGGGACCACTGGGTGTCACTGTGCACATGTTTATGTGACTAAATGTATCCAAGTCATAAAAGTGATTATACTGTAAGTAGGTTAGGGCCCATTCATACTAATAGCCCTGCATTCAGCACGTGTTGAAATGCAATGACATGCCTTTTTTTTCATGCTGCATTGCCATAGGCGTGCTCAGCCTATTGCATTAGGGTGTGCACCCCAAAGCTCAAATATATATATATACACACATATTATATCATCAAAAATATTGGGAAGCCTACCTTTACACTCACATGAACTTTAATGGCATCCCAGTCTTAGTCCGTAGGGTTCAATATTGAGTTGGCCCGTCCTTTGTAGCTATAACAGCTTCAACTTTTCTGGGAAGGCTGTCCACAAGGATTAGGAGTGTCTATGGGAATGATTGACCATTCTTCCAGAAGCACATTTGTGAGGTCAGGCACTGATGTTGGACGAGAAAGCCTGGCTTGTAGTCTGCGCTCTAATTCATCCCAAAGGTCAGTCAAGTTCCTTCACCCCAAACTCGCTCATCCATGTCTTTATGGACCTTGCTTTATGCACTGGTCCAAATCATTTGGTGGATGGAGCATTATGGTGTGGGGTTGTTTTTCAGGGGTTGGGCTTGGCCTCTTAGTTCCAGTGAAGGGAACTCTTAAGGCGTCAGAATACCAAGACATTTTGGACAATTTCATGCTCCCAACTTTGTTGGAACAGTTTGGGGACGGCCCCTTCCTTTTCCAACACGACTGCGCACAGCGCACGAAGCAAGGCCCATAAAGACATTGACTTAGCAGGGGTGGTGGGAAATTTACATTAAGTGCAATAATTCACATTATAATATTAACTAAAATTAAGTGTAACAATCTAAAAAATAAAAATTCCAAAGTGCTATAATGATGTGAACCTAAAGTTGTTGCATTTGAAGTTAATTTTTATTGCAATTATCTGTAGAGGGGTTTCCACCATCCTTGCTAAGTTTTATTTGTTATGTCTTGTTTTCAGTTAGATGTGTAATATATTTGAAGTTGCGTATGAGATAGGCCAGTATTGTGGTAATATTGAAGTTTATTAAGATTTCCATACATTAGAGGGTTTCACCATTATTGTTAAGTTATTGATTAGTAAGTTAGTGCTGCACTTTTTTTTATTTTGTGATGTGGGAACATGTAACAGTGCTTAGCGGCAAGCCTTTTAATGACACTATTTATTTTACCCTCTGTAGTTAATTGTAAATAGTAGTGTGGTGATTACCTATTATACTAAAGAATGGCATGTGGCATTAACCAGTTCCCTACCGAGTCATTGTGAAATGACGTCGGCAGGGGCTGCTCGTCGATCCGGGCGGACGTCATATGGCGATCACGGATTGCTCGTCTGCCAGGGGGTTGTGTTCCCCCCCAGTTTCGGGGTAAAGAGCCAATAAAATTGGCTCTTTACCACGTGACCGGCTGTGTCCAATCACAGCTGGTCACTAACGGTCCTCTCGTGCACGCCACTCCTGCGCGCCCCCGGGGGCGCGCGGCGATCGGAGCTGAGGCTTGTCCCTCGGACAAAGCCCAGCTCTGATCCATGTAAAGAGCCAATAGATTTGGCTCTTTACCACGTGACTGGCTGTGTCAATCACAGCCGGTCATGCGATGTAAACAAACCGCGGTCACACACCGATCGTGTGTGACAGGGAGATTGCGGTAACAGCTCGTTACCACCTACTGTGTACACCAAGCACACTGGTCACCCCCCCAATAAAGAGGACCTGTCACCTGTCCATCAAAGTACCTGTCACAGTCCATCAGAGTACCTGTCACCTGCCCATCAAAGTACCAGAGTACCTGTCACCTGTCCATCAAAGTACCCGAGTACCTGTCACCTGTCCATCAAAGTACCCGAGTACCTGTCATACCTGTCCACTGTCCAGGAGAAATAACCCCCCCACTGGTCACACGAACCACATGTGTCATCCACCATTGCTCGACAATGGCGTTAGAGGGACAGTGTGTGCTAGCCACACACTGGCGCCAAACAAATGTAGCGTACTGGCCGACACTAACTGTGTCGGTCAGTGCACCATTTCTCGGTTTAGATAACCGAGAAATGTACCTAGTCTCGACCCGAAACAGGCTCCCTGTTCGGAGTCGAGGCTAGCGGCGCGCGGGGGCCCCCGACAG
>BLSH010160085.1:285509-302678 GCA_018402905.1 Glandirana rugosa
CATCAGAATACCTGAGTACCTATCTGCAGCCCATTAGAGTACCCGAGTACCTATCTGCAGCCCATGCCTCATAGAATATACCTCGGGTGTTTGCTTTCCAAAATGTGGTCATTTTGGGCGTAGTTCCACTGTCCTGGTCCTTCAAAAGTGTGATAGGTATCAATGAAATTGTATGTGTAATTTATGCTCCTAGAACGCCTGACGGTGCTCCCTGCATGTTCGGCCTCTGTATGTGGCCAGGATGTGAAAAAGTCTCACACATGTGGTATCGCCATACTCGGGACGAGTAGCAGAATATATTTTGGGGGGTAATTTTTGCTATGTGCATGCTATGTGTTAGAAATATCTTATAAATTGACCACTTTGTGTAAAAATAAAAGCGTTTTCATTTTCTTTCCACGTTTTTCGAAGACTTGTGAAAAAAAATGAACCATTCAAAAGACTCATAATGCCTCATAGATTATACGTTGGGGTGTTTGCTTTCCAAAATGGGGTCATTTTGTGGGTAATTCCATTGTCCTGGTGCTCCAGGGCCTTCAAAAGTGTAATAGGTCGTTAGGAAATTAGATGTGAAAATTCTGCTCCTAAAATGCATGACGGTGCTCCCTGCATGTTGGACCTCTCTATGTGGACAGGCTGTGAAAAAGTCTCACACGTGGTATTGCCATACTCGGGGACAGTAGCAGAATGTATTTTGGGGTGTAATTTGAAGTATGCATATGCTGTGTGTGAGAAATAACTTGTTGTTTTGACAATTTTGTGCAAAAAAAAAAAATAAAAAATAATAATTTCTTAATTTTCCCAAGAATTGTGGGAAAAAAGTACAACTTCAAAAAACTCGCCATGCCTCTTGCTAAATACCTTGGAATGTCTACTTTTCAAAATGGGGTCATTTGGGGGGTATTTGTACTTTCCTGACATTTCAGGGCATCAAGAAATGAGATCATCAGTGCATCAGGTGTGATCAATTTTCAATGATTTGCACCATAGTTTGTGGACTCGATAACTTTCACACAGACCAAATAATATACACTTATTTGGGTTATTTTTTTTTATTTTTTTACCAAAGATAGGTAGCAGTATAGGTTTTGGCCCAAATTTGTGGACAAAAATTACTTATTTGCAAAATTTTGTCACAGAAACTAAAAAAACAGTGTTTTTTTTCTAAATTTTCGCACTTTTTTCAATTATGTCGCAAAAAATAAAAAAACACCAAAAGAAAGCTCTATTTGTGTGAAAAAAATGATAAAAAGTTTGTTTGGGTGCAGTGTAGCATGAGAGAGTAATTGTCATTCAAAGTGTGAGAGCGCTGAAAGCTGAAAATTGGTCTGGGCAGGAAGGGGATATAAACGTCCAGTATTGAAGTGGTTAATAAACATCAACAGATTTCAGTTGTGTCCCACCAGCCCCCCCTCCCCCCCATGGACAATGTGTCTGGCTGCTGAGTTCATCTCCCCATCCCTGCACTCAATGCACTGAAGGGCACTGATTAGCAGCACTGATAGGCAGCGCTGTTGGGTGATGATTGGCAGCACTGATTGGCAGCAATGATGGGCACTAATACCTGCCCCTGATTGACACTGATAGGTGGCACTGATTGGCAGCACTGATGGGCACTGATTGGCAGCACTGACTAGCACTGATGGGCAGCAGCACTGATGACCACTGATAGGCAGCACAGATTGTTAGCACTGATGGCTACTGATAGGCACTGATTGGCAGCCCTGATTTGGAGCACTGATTAGCACTGATAGGCAGCACTGATGGTCACTGATTGGCAGCACTGATAGGCCACACTGTTGGATACTGATGGGCCCTGATTGGCAGCACCGTTTGGCAGTGATAGGCAGCACTGGTAAGCAGCATTGATGGCCACTGATTGGCACTGATAGGCAGCACTTATGGGCACTTAGAGGCTGCACTGTTTGGCAGCGTTGATGGGCACTAACTGGTAGCACTGATGGGCACTAACTGGTAGCACTGATGGGCACTGATAGGCGGCACTGACTGTCAGCACTTATTGACACTGATAGGCGGCACTGATAGGCTGCACTGATGGGCTCTGATTGGCAGGGCTTATGGGCACTGTTTGGCAGCACCGATGGGCTCTGTTTGGCAGCACTTATGGGCACCGATTGGCATTGATGGGCAGCACTGATGGGCACTGATTGGCAGCACTGATGAACATTGATTGGCAGCATTGATTGGCACTGATTGGTACTGATTGGTGGCACTGTTAGGCAACACTGATTTGCAGAACTGATTAGCACTGATAGGCAGCACTGATGGTCACTGATTGGTAGTACTGATAGGCCGCACTGTTGGGCCCTGATTGGCACTGATTGGCAGCACCATTTGGCACTGATAGGCAGCATTGATGGGCACTGATTGGCATTGATAGGCAGCACTTACGGGCACTAATATGCTGCACTGTTTGGCAGTGTTGATGGGCACTAATTGGTAGCACTGATGGGTACTGATAGGTGGCACTGATAGGCAGCATTGATTGGCACTGATAGGCAGCACTGACTGGACGGAACTGATTGCAGGCAGTTACATTACATGATCTGGCAAGCCTCATGGTCTACTGCCTGTGAAACTGTTTCACGGGCAGCGTGGGTTACACAATGTCTTGGAGGCAACATTTCGGGGCAGATCTTGGGAGACAGCACGGGTGATTAGGGTGTGCCCAGGCAAACCCGTCACACCCCATGCGCAGTTAAAATCAGTGACCCCTGGGGGGTAGCACTATATTTGCATAAAATGTTATCAGGTTTTTAAAGTAAATCTACATATTAAAGTGTTGCTGAACCCAGGACCATGCATTCACTATATCTGGTCTCCCACAGTTCACAGAAAATGGAAATGCAATTATTTTTTTAAATATAAAATGCTAAATCTTTTCTCATCAGCAGTATATTGCAGTCTTGTGACTTCTATCAGTGTCTGGCTGAGCTCTGGGTAAAGCTTGTAGGAGGAGTTTTTGTTCTCCTCTGACTGTCCTATGAGACTGTATGACCCCTGACTTTCTGCTTTCTGTCTGGACAGTGTTGATTGGCCCTGTGCTGATCACATGCACTCCCCAAAAAAACAAAAAAAAATCCTCTCTACAATAGACACCAAGCTGAGCATGTGGAAAGTGCCTCCTAGGGCTCTGTTCTATTAGCAGATGGATTTGGGACAGTAAACGCATTGTGTAAAAAGGCTGTTTGATCCTGTCTTCCCTGATCCCCCCCCGATCAGGGAAGACAGGATCAAACAGCCTTTTTACAAAATGCGGCGGATTAACCTTTTAGGTTCCACAGTGAGTATAACAAGCATGCTTTACTGCATATACAAACTGATTTTACTGTTGTGGGTTTAGTAACATTTTAACTATATAATTATTGCACAAGGGTCAATCATTTTGATAGCAATATTGACCAACCTTTGACTATATTCCTGTAGTTTATTAACTCCTCTGTTGATGGCACTGTTGTGTTATAGAGGTGTACATAAATACATGTTCAATTTCTGAACCCCAAAAAACGGGAACTATTTTGGGTTACAAAAGTTTTCAATCACTAAGTGATTATTTTTGTGATGTTGGTCACTGCTATTATCCTTTTAACATATTGCTTTTCAGTTATGAAAAAGTAAAATATGCTGCCATATAAAAAGATGTGTGCTCTTTACTTATGTCGTCCTCAGTTAACACTTTGACTGTCATGGCCATGCACCATAAATAATGAACGTTTTCCCAACATGGTAAAAATATTAAAAGCAAGCTCATGGATTCTACTCCAGCCATGAACATGTTAAAACCCATCTCAGGGCAAAATTGTGCTAGGGGAGCCTAGTGTTTAGCTTTAAGATTTGAATGTTTATCCTCATGTGTAAACTGTGGAAGTGATCAAGGCAGACACAAAGCCCTTCAATCACTTTTACTAGCTTAGTGGCCACTGGCCCATCCTGTTCTTTTTGCGGTGTCATTGGCACCTCTGTGCTTTCGTTTTCAGATGGGCGAGTGGGGATATCAGTGATGGAACCCTTACAATCATAGATTTTATAGCTGTGCATAAACTTAGAACATTTTAGTCCTGAGCACTTTTTGGTTTTAGGTCAGAGTGGAATCAGGAGACTGAGGTCAGAGGTCAGGTGTACTTGATCTGCAGTAAACAGGGGAGGCATCAAGGTCATATTTAGAAGCTTGATTCGCTATTAAAAAAAAGTACCTTACCACTCCCCTTGAGACAATAATAAATTTACATTTAAATTAAAGAAACAAAAAATATATAAGTCAAATATAATAAAGAATAAAAGGAATACATTTAACCACTTTAGCCCCTGAAGGATTTACCTCCTTAATGACCAGAGCACTTTTTGCCATTCGCCACTGCGTCGCTTTAACTGACAATTGCGCAGTCGTGCAATGTTGTACCCAAACAAAATTTGCGTCCTTTTTTTTCCCCATAAATAGAGCTCTTTTTGGCGGTATTTGATCACCTCTGCGTCATTTCTGATCACCGCTATAAACAAAAAAAAGAGCGACGGTTTTGCAAAAAAGCCAATATTTCTTACTTTTTGCTAAAATAAATATCCCAAAAAAAATATAAAAAAACAAATTTGTTCATCGGTTTTAAAGAAATTTAAATAGCCACTGATTACTATGTGAATGTCACTGGCAGGGAAAGGCTTAACCTGCAGGGGGCGATCAAGAGGTTAACTGTTCTCCCTGGGTGTGTTCTAACTGTATGGGGGTTGGGTTGCCAGGGACATGACAGATCTAACTGATCCCAAATACAGGGATCAGTAGATCTGTCACATCCCCCCTCACAGAATGGGAAATCACTGTGTTTACATTTGCGGTTCCCCATTCTGGCTCTGTTACAGGTGATCGCGGGTCGCCGGCGGACATCAAATCCGCCTGACCTGCGGTCCTGCTCAGGAAGCTTGTGGCGGGCATGAGAGCATGCTGCCGGCGGCGCGCACTCGCCCCCTAGCTACAGGTGCCCGGATCGCCATTTATAGACGGCGATAGTCGCGCAGCAGTAAATCTATGCGAACCGGTTAATAACCTATGCACAAACACAACTTTTAAGGACACTTTGGAGGTTTGGGAATAATTTTAGCAGTAAGCTTTTAGTCTAATGATAATTAGATGAGTTAGTAAAGACTTTTTGTCAGTGGCCTTGCAATAGTCTTAGCAGTCCATGTGATTGCTTTGGGGGTCTGGTGATGGAAGGAGGCCCCATCAGGGGGACTAATTGAAAGGATAAAATAAATAAATAAATAAATACACATATTTTTGTAGAAATAAAATTGTGCATTTATCATTTTTTCATGCAGGAGCATAGAAAGCATTGCACGCAAGATCAGTGGATCAGGGTGCAATGTCAGGCTTCTGCAGACAAGTCCTGTATCTTTTAGCCCATACCTCCATATGGGTTGTCAGTTTGAAAGCTGCAGGGCTTGTGAATGAACTACAACTGCTTTCATCAGAGCCTTCACAGTTCATTCAAAACTACAAGCTGTCTGCTGTGGTGGATGACTGTATTTATAGTTCATTCATTCACAAGAACGTGAATGAATGACACAGCTATGTGGGAGGAGTTCCACATGGCCACTCTGTTTATGAATAGTGACAGTGGGTGCGGAGAGAAGATCCTCTGCCCACTGTTGAACTGAGGAGCAATTCGGTTGGAAAGGCTGCAGGAGCTGGGACATGGGTGGAACATGTTCAAAAAGGTGAACTTTAAACATCACTGTATTAGGAATTTTCAGAGGTTGCTGATGTCAGATGTACAGGAGGAGACTTTAGAATCATCACCAGCCACAGATCCCTGTAGGCAGGTCTAGTTTGTCAGTCATCTGGTAGGTGGGGCTGTGTTGCTGTGCTGCTGTGCCAATGGAATGGAGGCTGGGAGGAACTTTGTTCTTCTGCAGACTCTGTAGATGTCAACAGGTGAGCAGATGTCTGATTAGACATTGCAACATTGAGTGACCTTTGGCGCCTTCTTTAGTATGGGCAGTGTTGTTTGAGAGTGGACAGGGCAGGGGAAGGATCCATGCTTGATAGGGACAGAGAAATAGCCTCAGGGGTAAGGTTTCTGTGCAAGTAAGGGGAGATTAGGGACACTGCTGAGTGATTTACTACTTGCCAGTCTCTGGGACTACTACATACATCTAAAGTGCCGCTTTTTCTGCCACCCTGCCAGTCAGCCACCCCTTTTGCAGATGCTTGTCTTGGTAATGTAGGCTGTGCCTGTGTGGTACCTTTGCTGCTGAAGATATAATGCTGTTACTACCTGCATTACTCTGGCTGTTGTGGCAGAGTGCCCCTTTATCCACAGTCAGGTGCAGGTCCCTTTAATTCAAACTCCCACAATCCTTTGGGTTCCCAGCATCCCCTGAGCTCTTGGACATGCCCAGGGGATATAAATTCTGGCTCCTAATCCTGTGCTCAGAGAGTCCCTGCCTGATAGGACAGCAGTGACTGGGCAAGTGACCACCACCAGGTGCTGGGTTCTCCCCTGTTAAGTCTGGTGTGTGGGCCACCAGCAGTGAGCACAAGAGCACGCAGCATTTATCTATAGTGGGGACTATGCTACAGTCCGTGTGGAGAGGCTGTCCATGCAGTGGGGTGTCCCTATCACCATCCACCAGAACCTCCTGACCGAAGACAACAGCAGCAGTGCCAGTGTGAAGCCTGTGCCAGCCGCCGATGCACCCAGCGTCGATGCACCCACCCATTAGCTTTCCAGAACTTTGCTTCATAAGGTGGACAAGGTGGTGAGAACTATTATCTCTCTTTTTCAGAAGCTTAACTGAACTCCGGAACTCTACTGCCATCTAGTGGCCATTTGTAGAATTGTTCTAATTTCTTCTGTTCGTGTTTGCCTTACTGTTATAATCAATGTTCTATACTACACCCCCTTACTCAAACGATATCCCCTGTGCAATCTTATGTTGAACTTCATTGTTTAGTAAAGTAGAAATTGCATATCACCACTGGTCCAATCATTTGGCTGATAGCATTACACAACACTGTTACTACCTGTACTGCCACACATGTTACTATCAGTATTACTGTGTTTGTTACTACAAGAGTGCCTGGACTTGTTGCTTCAAGTGTTCTGCTGCAGTTGCTACAGCCATATTACTAGTGCTAGTGATTGCAAATTGCCACCTACCTTATTATCCTGATTACCTGAAGCTAAGTTTTATTACGAAGATAGGTACATTATCTATATCAATGATCTTAAATGTGCGATCTGCCCATCTTTTTCTTATTCTTATTTTCTATTCTTATTGTTGGTGTATTTTATGTGTGGCCCAAGACAATTCCTCCTCCAGTGTGGTCCAGGAAGGTTGAACACCTCTGAAACAGGTTTGACACCTCTGCTAAAGTGGATGTAAACTCGATTCTTGAAAGTTGAGCTGGGCACATTTATCTGCAGTGTTTTGTTATCTCTCTTCAAAGCACTAAGTCCCATAGTGGTCTCCTGCCCCATTCTTCTGTTATCAGCCTACTAACTCCTGACAAGTTCTCTGTCACATATGGTAAAAGCAGCCTGAGTTTTGTGTTGGGGAGGTCGCTACAAATAGATTAGCACAGTGCTGAACAATTCAACGAACAGAGCTAAGAGTCTCTACCTATGAGGAGAGTGTGTGCCTTTCCTCTAATCAGCTGCTTTGGCTGTATGCTCAGGCTTCGCCACAGTGCTAACCAGGAAGAAACAATCTTCTAACACGATGTGCACTTTCTAAACGGTATATAAAGATAGCAGATATACATGAAAAACTTATGTAGGAGGATTTGTTTCATCTCGGCGTATCATATGAGGCTGTGTTCACTTCACTGAGTTTTTGATAGAAGTACTAAGGCAGGCAGCTGTGATGTTTTTGGAAGTTATGTATAGCACGCTGCTGGCCTCCCCAGCCTGCCATGATCTTCTGCATTGCATAGGGAAGCAAAGGGACTTGGTGATGATATTACTGGGTCTAAAATAAGTTTTTAAAATGGAAAGGTTTTATTTAAAAATGCTATTAGCATGTTGATGAGGGGAGAAAGGAGGAGCCAGGGAAAACAAAATATAAGCAGATTAAACTTCAGCTTTAAATGAACTGGTTTTAAAGGTTTTTTTTAACCACTTGCCATCCGCCAAATTGACGGCGGGGCGGAACACTGCCTGCCACCAACAGTAAAGAACAGCCATTGGCCAGTGGCTGTTCGCATGTGATCGGCTGTGATCCATTCACAGGCAATCACAAATGTAAACACTGGTTGGTAACTAGCTGTTACCAGCTCTTCTCTCCTCACACACCGTTTCCAGTGTGAGGAGAGGAGAGCCTGGATCAGTGAGTTACTAATCTGTGTCTGTACTGTACAACACAACACCTGCCACATCACCTCTGCCCCCCCCCTTTGCACCTGTCACCCAATCAGTCACCACATCTGCCCCAATAAAGTGCACCTGTCATCAGTGACCTTTAGTGCACCTGTCACCCATCAGTGACCGTGGCCTGTCACCTATCAGTGACCACGGCCTGTCACCCGTCACCCATCAGCGACCGTCAGCCATCAGTGATCACCACCTGTCACCCATCAGTGACCACCGCCTGTCACCCATCACTCATCAGTGACCACCACCTGTCACCCGTCTCCCATCAGTGACCACCACCAGTCACCCATCAGTGACCACCATCAGTTACCCGTCACCCATCAGTGATCACCACCTGTCACCCGTCACTCATCAGTGACCACCGCCAGACACCCATCACACATCAGTGACCACCGCCTGTCACCCATCAGTGACCACCATCTGTCACCCATCAGTGACCACCACCTATCACCCATCAGTGACCACCGCTAGACACCCATCACACATCAGTGACCACCACCTGTCACCCATCAGTGACCACCACCTATCACCCATCAGTGACCACCGCCAGACACCTGTCACCAATCAGTGACCACCACCAAGCACCCGTCAACCATCAGTGACCACCACCTGTCACCCGTCACCCATCAGTGACCACCACCCATCAGTGACCACCACTTGTCACTCGTCAGTGATCACCGCCAGACACCCGTCACCCATCAGTGACCACCGCCTGTCACCCATCAGTGACCACCGCCAATCACCCCTCAGTGACCACCGCCAATCACCCATCAGTGAAAGTCACCTGCCATCCATCACACAGCCAATCAGTGAACCTCACCTGCCATCCACAGCACAGCCCATCAGTGACCGTCACCTGCCACCCATCTGCCACCCATCGCACAGTCCATCAGCTACCGTCACTTGCCACCCGTTGCACAGCCATGTCCAAACGAGTTTATACCAGTGAGGAGGCATTCCTGATTCTGTCCATGACCGATGAGAGCAATGGGGAGCTCTCATCAGAATCTGATACCCATTCTGAATCCGAAACAGATTCTGCATTTTAAATAATTGGCAGCAGCGGATCAAAAGATGAATCAGAGGAAGAATGGGTTCCTCCTCCTAAAAGGGCATGGCACTCTGGAAACCAGGATCACATTGCCAGGCCAAGTACCAGCGCTGCCGCTAGCAACCGTGATCACATTCCGAAGCCCAGTACAAGCGTTGCCACCAGCGAAAGGCCCCGGCAACAAATGCCCAGTACCAGCGCTGCCACATCACGTCCCCCAAGAGCCAGGGCTGCTACACACCTCCCAGAAGGTCTTGTCAACCCAACATGGCTGCCTTCCAGCTCAGGAGCAGCAAGAATTATTCCCCCTTTCACCGCACAGCCATGTGTGCAGGTCAATGTCCAAAATTTCAAAGAAATTGATTTTTTTTTCTCTATTTTTCCCTGACACTTTCCTTCAGCTTATCGTGGACCAGACCAATTTATATGCCCAGCAATTTATTTCAAACAACCCCCAATCCTCATATGCCCATCCATTTGAATAGAGAGATGTCACATTGGAAGAGTTCAAAGTGTTTATGGGCCTCACCAAAAACATGGGGATTACAAAAAAAATAAACTAAATGCCTACTGGTCCACCCACCCCATCCACCACATGGCCATTTATTCTTCCGTAATGTCCAGGTCCCGATACCAATTGATAATGAGATTCCTTCATTTCAGCGACAACACTCAGTGCCCTCCCCGTAATCATCCAAATTACGATAAATTAAATTAAATTTGCCCACTCATAAATTTCTCATAAATTTCTTTTCCCAGCGATTTTCAGAACTCTATGTCCCCGAGCAACATATTTGTGTGGATGAGTCCCTGGTACCCTTTTCAGGCCGGCTAGGAATAAAGCAGTATATTCCTAGCAAAAGGGCCAAATATGGAGTGAAATTATATAAACTTTGTGAGAGAACCACGGGATATCTGTATGCATTCCGCATATATGAAGGAAGAGATTCCCAGCTCCAGCCCCCTGACTGCCCGACCTACATGGGCACATCTGGAAAAATTGTATGGGACCTTGCCTACCCACTGCTCAACAAAGGATACCATGTATATCTGGACAATTTTTACACCAGTTTGCCCCTTTTCAAGCATCTTTACATTGTTAAAACCCTGGCCTGCGGAACCATAAGAAAGAATAGGAAGGGCTTCCCACAATCTAGAGTGAACAAGAAATTGTGAAAGGGGGAAAGAGCAATGTTGCGATGCAACAAAGTGCTGGCCTTGAGGTGGAAGGATAACCAAAATGTGCACATGATGTCCACCATCCATGACGACACCACTGTCGAGGTTCCGAGAAGAAGAGGTCCCATTCAAAAGCCAACCTGCATCCAAGATTATAATCTCTACATGGGGCGGGGGTGATTTCAACGACCAAATGATTCAACCGTATTTGGCAATAAGGAGGTCCCGGTTCTGGTACAAGAAGATAGCACTTTAGCTAATTCATTTGGCCATGTATAATGCCTAGATAATCTTCAATAAATCCACAGAAAACTCTGCCCCCTTCCTAAAATTCATAGAAGAAACTGTCACCTCCCTCATTTATCCAGAAAGCCCCCCCCCCAAGAAAACCTTTGCTCTGATGTGGTTAGCCGACTTCATGAGCGCCACTTCCCGGACAACATTCCCCCATCTGAAACAGGCCGAAGGCACCAAAAAAGATGCAGAGTATGCAGCAAGAGAGGATTCTGCAAAGATACCAGCTTCCATTGTCCCCAGTGTCCCTTCGAACCCGGCCTTTGCATTGGTGAATGCTTCAGGGTGTACCACACATCCATAAAATATTAGCCCATATATTACCCAATTTTCATCATCTGTGCTGACCATTTCCATGCTTCCCCAAATAACTATGCTACTTCCTTCCACGTGAACTGACCCTGGCCTGTTTTTTGGCTATGCTTCTGCCTAACGTTTGGACTGCTTGCACGTGAACTGACCCTGGCTTGTTTTATCAACTACGCTTCTGCCTACCATTTGGACTGCTAGCATGTGAACTGGCCCTGGCCGATTATGCTTTTGCCTACCACTTAGACTGATCTATTGCCCTGCTACAGTAGTACACAGGAGTCTCACATATGTGAGGGGCACCAGAATTTGTTTTTCCGGACGGATGGAGAAAACTATTTTTCGTTTACTCCAGGTTTTGTAATTTCCAGATTAGGGACTGGTTGCCCGGAGGCTTCAAAGCGAAGGGTGGGAGAAGCCTCTACCCCTGTGCCCCTGTGCACAGGTCTTACCCGAATGAGGCCCTCAGCCTGCTGCTGACTTACTGCCATCATGCCTCTGCTTGCTGCATGACCTGACCACACCTCTGCCTGCTATCTGGACTATGGAAGTAATTAGCTGTAGCAAGAGGCAGCATGTTTATGAAAGGCTGGAGAGCTGTACAGTGAGTGACTGCAGGTAACAATGTACCAGGACCAATATTATGGCTGTGCTGGCTGTCTCTGGACAATTCCTATGGACAAATGCTTTGGCTGTGCTGACAATGTCCTTGTACTAACTATAGACAATATTCCTGCCTGCTGCCTGGATAACTACTATTGCCGTCGCTAAGCACATCCCTGCCTGCTGCCTGGACCAATGCTCTCCTCAGTGGACACTACTAAAACCACAGATAATATTTCTTTTTTACCCTTTCCTCAATAGAACTTATTTTTGAGTGTAATTCTTGGTATGTACATGCTATTTGATGATGTGAGTGGTTCTCAGGAAATTATGTGTAATTTAGGCTCCTAGAATGCCTGATGGTACTATTTGAATGTTGGGCCTCTGTATGTGCCCATGTTGTGTAAAAGTCTTACAATGTGGTATCACCATACTTGGGAGAAGTAGCAGACTGTATTTTGGGGTGTCATTTTTGCTATGTATATGCTATGTGTTGGAAATATCTTATAAATGGATGACTTTGTGTAAAAAAAATGCGTTTTCATTTTTTCCCACATATTCCAAAAACTTCTGGAAAAAAATTACATGTGGTATCGCCATACTCAGGAGGAGTAGCAGAATGTATTTTGGAGTGTAATTTTTGCTATGTACATGCTATGTGTGGGAAATATCTTGCAAATGGACGACTTTGTGTAAAAAAAAAAATGCTTTTTCATTTTTTTTCCACATTTTCCAAAAACTTCTGGAAAAAAATGACATATTCAAAAGACTCATTATGCCTCATATATTATACGTCGGGGTGTTTGCTTTCCAAAATGGGGTCATTTTGTGGGCAATTCCATTGTCCTGGTGCTCCAGGACCTTCAAAAGTGTAATAGGTGGTTGAGAAATGAGATGTGCAATTTATGCTCGTAGAACATCTGAAGGTGCTAGTTCAATGTTGGGCCTCTGTATGTGGCCAGGCTGTGTAAAAGTCTCTCACATGTGGTATCGCCATACTCAGGAAGAGTAGCAGAATGTATTTTGGGGTGTCATTTTTGCTATGTACATGCTATGTGTTGGAAATATCTTGTAAATGGACAACTTTGTG
Source organism: Glandirana rugosa (assembly GCA_018402905.1). Classification (NCBI taxonomy): domain Eukaryota; kingdom Metazoa; phylum Chordata; class Amphibia; order Anura; family Ranidae; genus Glandirana; species Glandirana rugosa. The sequence continues at coordinate 298,420 of BLSH010160085.1, forward strand.
TAAAAAAAAAATGCGTTTTAATTTTTTTTCCACATTTTCCAAAAAAACTTCTGGAAAAAAATGACATGTTCAAAAGACACATTATGCCTCATATATTATATGTTGGGGTGTTTGCTTTCCAAAATGGGGTCATTTTATGGGCAATTCCATTGTCCTGGTGCTCCAGGACCTTCCAAAGTGTAATAGTTGGTTGAGAAATGAGATGTGCAATTTATGCTCGTAGAATGTCTGAAGGTGCTAGTTCAATATTGGGCCTCTGTATGTGCCCAGGCTGTGTAAAAGTCTTACACATGTGGTATCACCATACTCGGGAGGAGTACCAGACTGTTTTTTGGGGTGTCATTTTTGCTACGTACATGCTATGTGTTGGAAATATCTTATAAATGGACGACTTCGTGTAAAAAAATGCGGTTTCATTTTTTTTCCACATTTCCAAAAACTTCTGGAAAAAAATGACATGTTCAAAAGACTCATTATGCCTCATATATTATATGTTGGGGTGTTTGCTTTCCAAAATGGGGTAATTTTATGGGCAATTCCATTGTCCTGGTGCTCCAGGACCTTCAGAAGTGTAATAGGTGGTTGAGAAATGAGATGTGCAATTTATGCTCGTAGAATGTCTGAAGGTGCTAGTGCAATGTTGGGCCTCTGTATGTGGCCAGGCTGTGTAAAAGTCTCACACATGTGGTATCACCATACTCAGGAGGAGTATCAGAATGTATTTTGGGGTGTCATGTTTGCTATGTACATGCTATGTGTGGGAAATATCTTGTAAATGGACAACTCTGTGTAAAAAAAAATGCGTTTTCATTTTTTTCCCACATTTTCCAAAAACTACTGGAACAAAAATGAACCCTTCAAAAGACTCATTATGCCTCACATATGATACGTTGGGTGTTTGCTTTCCAAAATGGGGTCATTTTGTGGGCAATTCCATTGTCCTGGTGCTACGGGGCCTTCAAAAGTGTGATAGGCCGTCATGACATTAGATGTGTAATTTATGTCCCTAGAATACCTGATGGTGCTTCCTGCATATTGGGCCTCTGTATGTGGCCAGGCTGTGAAAAAGTCTCAGACATGTGATATCGCCATACTTGGGAGGAGTAGCAGAATGTGTTTTGGGGTGTAGTTGCAAGTATACATATGCCATGTGAGAGAAATCACGTATTAATATGACAATTTTGTAAAGAAAAAAAAAAAAATCTTCATTTTTCAAAGAATTGTGGCAAAAAATTACAACTTCAAAGAACTCACCATGCAACTTACTAAATACCTTGGAATGTCTACTTTCCAAAAAGGGGTTATTTGGGGGGTATTTGTACTTTCTTGGCTTGTTAGGGCTCTTTCACACATACAGTTCGTTTGGGTCCGCCTGTCAGTTTTTCAGGCGGACCCAAACGGACGCTCCATTGTGCTCTATGGAGCGGCGGATGTCAGCGGTGACATGTCCGCTGACACCCGATCCGCCAGAAACAGACGGATGGAAGCCCTATTTTCCATCCGCCTGGCGGATCGGATCGGATGAGCACGGACAGACGGTCCGTGCTCATCCGATTCTCCATAGAGGAGAATGGAGCTCTGACAGGTCAGTTTCTGCACGGAGACTCTGCAGAGACTGTCCTGTCATCCGTCGGCTCAAAACGGGCTGCGCATGTGTGAAAGGACCCTAATGCCCCGTACACATGATACGAAAATCGGACGACAGATCGTCCGTTTTTTTTTTGCATGCTAATCTCAGATCGAATCGGAAGTGTTTACTAAAGTCACGAATATTCTCGTACGACAGAATAAAAAATCTGAAGTGATGTCATGTGTTGTAGTGTATTTGTATTGTATTGTCGGACGACAACTGTACTGATTAAACGAAAATCGTACGATCGGGCACCATGCGATCAAAATTTTCATGCTTGTCCGATCGAATATTATCTGATGAACTGTCATGATCGGCTCTCGTAAGCTGTGTACTAACGATCTGATTATCGTACGATCGCATCGTATGCGGTATTTTTTGTCCGATTTTCGGATCGTGTGTACGGGCCATTAGATAGGCCTTCAGTACATCAGGTGTGATCAATTTTCAACGATTGGCACCATAGTTTTTAGACTCTATAACTTTCACAAGGACCAAATAATATACACAGATTTGGGTTATTTTTACCAAAGATATGTAGCAATATAAATTTTGGCCAAAATTTATGAGGAAAAATTACTAATTTGTTACATTTTTTATAGAAAAATATTGCGCTATCCTGAAATGGTGAAAAAAGAGGAAAAAAGGAAAACTAAAGCAGCTAACACAACAAAACTTCCAATTTGTGCAGAAATGTGAACCAAAAAGTGTAGCGCTAAAAAAACACCGTATATATTACAATGTAACACTATAGTGAATAACAACCGAAAATAAGTCCGAAATAAAGAAAAATGTGTTCAATCCGATCAAGACATCCGAAACATTAATCGTATATCTTCAATGATTGTAGAAACATTGCATCATGTGTTGTACACCACCATCAAAAGTGTAAAAGGTACTCTTACCAGCGATAAGAGGAAAATGCGCGTATCGTTAATCCCACATAGACAGTAAAGCTAATCTTACACAATGGAGTGGTGGTCTCTCGATTCATCTATGGAACCATAGGGTAAGCGAGGCATACTGTTGCATGGTGGTGTCGGATTTTGAGACCTAGCTGGAGACTTGCAGGAGTTCCTGGTCGGAGGTTGAATCACCTAACAGATTGCTGTATCCGTGTTGGAGTTTGATATCCTGGCTGTGGACCCCCGGGGAGTTCTCAACAGACGGTGGGACTGGAGCCACACAGGAGCCTAGAGGATGTCTATGTGGGATTAACTATACGCGCATTTTCCTCTTATCGCTGGTAAGAGTACCTTTTACACTTTTGATGGTGGTGTACAACACATGATGAAATGTTTCTACAATCATTGAAGATATACGATTAATGTTTCGGATGTCTTGATCGGATTGAACACATTTTTCTTTATTTCTGACTTATTTTTGGTTGTTATTCACTATAGTGTTACATTGTAATATATACAGTGTTTTTTTAGCGCTACACTTTTTGGTTCACATTTCTGCACAAATTGGAAGTTTTGTTGTGTTAGCTGCTTTAGTTTTCCCTTTTTCCTCTTTTTTCACCATTTCAGGATAGCGCAATATTTTTCTATAATTTATGTAGTATAGTATAGTCTAATATAGTAGACCAGGCAAGAAGGAAGTATCTGGCCATACAAGATAAAACAGCCTTTTTACACAATACAGAGGATTAACCCCTTATGTTACACAGTGAGTATAGCAAGCATGCTATTCTGCATATACAGACAGATTTTACTGTTGTGGGTTTAGTAACACTTTAATAGAAGTAAGGCAGCCAGCGTTTTAAATCCAATATAGGCAAAGGATCCTAAGAGTGACTTCTCTTCTGGCTCAGTCAATCATTCCCTCAAGCTAACTGTAAAATCGTCCAATCAAATGTATTGTGAAAATAGACATACATACTTACAAACATAGCAATGCAATCGGCATATAACAAATAGCCAACACCAAGTAGAGATCCTGTGAACCGGCCGCAAATATACTCAAATCAGCCAAAGAATAACCAAGGTACCTCACCCCTTACACATTTCATCCCTGACTTTCAAAGCTTATACTTAGATCAGGGTTCCCCAAAATGGTCAGGATTGATGGCCAAGGCTTAATGGGACTTTCCAAGGTATGAGTAAAATAGCTGGAGGTCAAAGGGTGGCAGTAAAAGTCTGGAGATCAGTAGGTGTTTGAAACATGATGAAAGTTTGACTGGGGTCAAATAATCTTTTGAGATCTCCATAGAGCTTCACACCAGTCCCCTATCCTGAAGGTATGGTTGCTAGTGGTGAGACCGTGTTACCCAGCGTTGGATGATTAGTCACCAGCAAGAGTGACCTTGAGTTGTCTCTATCAGCTAAACATTTTGTACAGCCAGTACACTTCGAGATACCTCTAGAGTTTTCTAATAAACTGGGGTCAGTTTGAAAGTAGTACAAAGTTTGTGGATGACTAGAGGTCTGAAAATGACGGTGGGAAACTGGAGGTCGATAAAATGAGTATGGAACCTTTCAGGGTAATTCGGAACCGGTAGTTAGGACTGGTAAAACCCCTTGGGACTAGATTCATATTCGAAACTTTCAGTCCCTACTTTACACATTCCCCACTCCATGGAACCAATAAGAAACCGACTAAACTCATATAAACGCCGGCCAAGTGT
>BLSH010160085.1:319564-332049 GCA_018402905.1 Glandirana rugosa
TTAACCCTTTAGTGATGCAATTCTCAATAGGCTTGCATGAATTTGTATACCTGCCAGGAAACCATTGTTCCCTATGTGGCATTGCTCATGTTCCTCATCTCTATCAAGGTCTCACTTCTATCCTACAGAATTGGCTACACTCTGCAATCTGAAGATCTTATTTCTGGTTGCTGCAACCTCTGTGAAAAGGGGTGTCAGAGCTGCAGGCTTTGTACTCAAGGAGCCTCACCTAAGCGTTCTACCCAGACAGTATAGTCCTAAAACTCCAGACTGCCTTTATCCATGTGATGTCTTTCTCCTTCGACTTTAACCAGGAAGTTAGTTTACTATCTTTCTTGGTTGAGTGAGAGAACCACATCCCCTGGATGTTGATTTAACCTTGGTGACCTGCTTGGCAGCTACCTTTTCATTCGGCAAAACTGAAATCTGTACTTGGTTCCAGGGTGGCTTAAGGCAGGGCCAATCAGCATCAACATGTACAGTCATATCCTAGATTAAGACAATTAAAAGAGCCTACTCTCCACAAGACCTTCCTGTTTCGGATGACTTAAGAGCACATTCAACCAGGGCAATGCCAGCTCAGTGCAAAGCTCAGTGCTGAGTGTCTCCTGAGGCTATTTGCAAGTCAGCAATATGGCCCTCCCAGGAAACACCTTTATTACACTTTAAGTGAACCCGGCTCATGACAGTAAAATTTGGAAAATTCATGGTGCATAATTGCGCTTCTGATCATTACAAAATTTTTCTTGCACCCTCCCATATGGCGAGTTAAGTCCCATGTGTATGCTGCCATGATGCACCAGGAAAACGGAAAATTGTATACTCACCTTTCCGTAATTTTCCTTTCCTGGTGCATCTTCATGGCAGCATACAGATTCCCGCCCAAATTGGTGAGAGTTACAAAGAATGCTGTGAGCCGGGTCTGTCTTTGATTTATAGTTAACCAGTCCTATCATGGTGTGGGGGCGGAGCCACAACCCATGTGTATGCTGCCATGAAGATGCACCAGGAAAGGAAAATTACGGAAAGGTGAGTATACAATTTTCCGTTTTGACGTAAAGGGACACTTTTTTTTGCCATGGACATTCTCAAGTTTCCAGGCAGAAAGAATGGCATATATAACATAAAAGTGCATGCAGGGCACTGGGCAAACCACTAGGGACAAAGGGGATGTGAAATTATTTCATACAGTAATGTAATCTTACAGATTACAGTGCACTGTATGTTCACTATGTGTTTCACTTTTTGAATTTCCCGCCGGTCTCCGTCCCCGTGCGACGCAACGCTCGCAGGGAACGGAGCCCGGCGCACAGAGGCATCGGGCAGAGGACACAGCCCGCAGACACGGCGGGGGACATCGCTGGATCCAGGGGACAAGGTGAGTTGCGCTGCCTTGGATCCAGCGATGCAATCCCGAGTGTGGCTCGGGGTTACCGCTCTTGGTACTGAAATTCCACCCTGAGCCACACTCGTGAATACTGCCAGGGAGGTTAAAGGCAGCAATAATAAAGGCCATAGCCATACTTTAGAACACAGTAAAAAAGGTGTGTTGGTTATTAACTGCTGTCTGCTGTCCCATGTACCAATATACATGTCAATACACAAGAAACAATAATATAACAGTACTTACAAGGGCAAATGACAGGTTCCCTCTGGGACTCCGGATGTTGGGGCAGCTCCTGGCAATCCGGTTCTTCTAAAAAAGAAAATAATAATGCATTCTTTGAGCATCCCAAAGTCACTACAGGTTCAACACATACATTGTGGGATATGTTTCAAGTGTACCAACCTTGTAATTGGGCTGGGCTGGGTGCATCTGGTGGACTTGCACCACCGGCTTGGGGGCCTCTGTAGTATTTTCTGAAACAAAACAACAACATACGGACGCTGATGCCATTTGCCACGGCCAAAACACTTGACAAGCGGCAACATTCGTCAACTCCTACAGCTGCTCCCCCTCGCTCCTATGGGATGTGGGCTGTCTGCTATCCATCATATGCATTTGTGTGCCTTCCAGCACTGGGGGCTATCCTCTCACCATATCTGCACTAGCAAGGCTGGATTAATGGGCACTGATGAATCAGTCAGCAGCCAGTAAAGTGATACTTATCCTTTAATTTAGGCCTGAAACCCCCGCCCTTTTGTCCACCTAGCAGCACCCCTGTCTGTGGCACAATTTGTATAATTGTCATTTAGCACTTACCTTCTGGGCGTGAAGGTGGCTTGATGCCACCTCTGCTGACGGGCCAGGGGTGGGATCATCCGTTGGTCCCTGGGGGGGTGGAGCCTTTGTTTTTTCTGTTCTCTTGTTGCATAATACAAAAAGAACATAAGTGCAAAAGCTAAAGGAATGTCTGAAAACAGTATGAAATGGTCTTCTTCATATACAGTATGCTTGATTTGGAAATTAAATTTGGGAACCCCAAGGCATACAAAGAGTTCAAAAATTCACAGATAATTCTCTCTAGCTACTTTGACCAAGAACAGACCCAGACACCAAATTTACACATCTACATATTGCTTCAAAAAAAATATTGCTTACTTTTTTCAAGGATTCGATGGATCCGGCGCAGCTGGTCTTGCTCCCGATGTTTGAGATTGGACCAGCGCTTGCGGAGCTGATCCTTGGCCCGCTGGACCCCATATTTTTGAGACAGCCGCTCAATCACCTTGTCTAGGATATAACCCTTATGGCTGTTCGGCCTCGAATAATCCCCCCTCTTACAATCGTAGTCCCTGGGCCTCCATGATTCCCATCATGTCAACCATTTCTGCCCTGGTCATGGGGGTGGTCCTCATTTTGTGGTGTCTACTAGACTGGCTCCTATGCAAATCCGCCATGGTGTTTGCCCAATCGATCGTAGCTCAATCGTCGTAGATCGTTCGTTCCGTGGAGGCGTTGGTTCGTGTCTCGCCCCAGCGTCACGACGCACCTGAGAGTGGTACGCATGCGCAGTGTATAAAAGCTGAACGAACGCTCAAGGAAACAGTCGTTGGTAACGGTCGTAGGTAGGAGCGTGGCGTGGAGATGAACGTGTGGGAGACCGCTCATTATTTAGTACAAACGAAGGTTCTACTGGAACTTCTGCCATTGGTGGGTAGTGGCCTATACTGCTTGGATTGAGGCCTAGATTGGGTCCAGCTTAGAAGTATGCTGTGTGAAGTTGCATTATGCTTTGTCTTGTGCCTTGCAGGCATAATGAGTGTAGTTTGTTTTCACACAATTTCCTACCACAATTCATTGACCTCTACCGTCAACTCCCATGTCTTTGGAACGTAAAGAGCAAGGAATATTTCAACAAGGTCCGAAGGCAGGCAGCTTGTGAGCAACTGGCAGAGCTGTGCAAACAGATCAAGCCCAATGCCAATGTTCAATACATCCGACACAAAATTTCCAATGTGAGGACCACATATGGGAGGGAGGTAAAAAAAATAGAGAAATCCCAGAGGTCAGGAGCTGCAGCATCGGACGTGTATGTGCCTAAGCTCTGGTACTTTGAGAGCTTGCAGTTTCTTCGAAACACAGCTGATGCGAGGCCATCTCTATCAACCCTGCCCTCTACCTCTGCTGAGGCCACGGCTCCTACACCTGAGGATGAAGATGTGGAGGAAGCACCTAGTGTTGAACATATTGTAAAGATAAAATACAATGATAATAACTAAACATTATTGTCCAAACATTTGAGTCTTAACACATTTGTTTCTATATCCAAACCCAGTTGTGGCCTAAAGTCATTTTAACCACTTCAATACAGGACGTTTATACCCCCTTCCTGCCCAGACCAATTTTCAGCTTTCAGCGCTCTCACACTTTGAATGACAATTACTCTCTCATGCTACACTGTACCCAAATAAAATTTTTATCATTTTTTTTCACACAAATACAGCTTTCTTTTGGTGGTATTTAAGAACCTCTGGGTTTTTTATTTTTTGTGACATAAGTGAAAAAAGTGCGAAAATTTGGGAAAAAAAACACTTTTTTTCAGTTTCTGTGATAAAATTTAGCAAATAAGTAATTTTTGTTCATAAAGTTGGGCCAAAACCTATACTGCTACCTATCTTTGGTAAAAATAACCCAAATAAGTGTATATTATTTGGTCTGTGTGAAAGTTATAGAGTCTACAAGCTATGGTGCCAATCATTGAAAATTGATCATACCTGATGCACTGACGGCCTATCTCTTTTCTTGAGGCCCTGAAATGTCAGAAAAGTACAAATACCCCCCAAATTACCCCATTTTGAAAAGTAGACATTCCAAGGTATTTATTAAGAGGCATGGTGAGTTTTTTGAAGTTGTACTTTTTTCCCACAATTCTTGGGAAAATTAAGAATTTTTTTTTTTTTTGCACAAAATTGTCATAACAACAAGTTATTTCTCACTCACAGCATATGCATACTTCCAATTACACCCCAAAATACATTCTGCTACTCTCTCCAGGTATGGCGATACCACATGTGTGAGACTTTTTCACAGCCTGGCCACATAGAGAGGCCCAACATACAGGGAGCACCGTTATGCATTCTAGGAGCAGAATTTTCACATCTAATTTCCTAACGACCTATTACACTTTTGAAGGCCCTGGAGCACCAGGACAATGGAATTACCCACAAAATGACCCAATTTTGGAAAGCAAACACCCCAACGTATAATCTATGAGGCATTATGAGTCTTTTGAATGGTTCATTTTTTTCCACAAGTCTTCGAAAAACGTGGAAAAAAAATAAAATGCTTTTATTTTTACACAAAGTGGTCAATTTATAAGATATTTCTAAAACATAGCATGCACATAGCAAAAATTACCCCCCCAAAATATATTCTGCTACTCGTCCCGAGTATGGCAATACCACATTTGTGAGACTTTTTCACACCCTGGTCACATACAGAGGCCGAACATGCAGGGAGCACCGTCAGGCGTTCTAGGAGCATAAATTCCACATAAAATTTCATTCATACTTAACACACTTTTGAAGGCCCTGGAGCACCAGGACAGTGGAATTACCCACAAAATGACCCCATTTTGGAAAGCAAACCCCCCAGGTATATTCTATGAGGCATGGGCTGCAGATAGGTACTCGGGTACTCTAATGGGCTGCAGATAAGTACTCAGGTATTCTGATGGCCGGCAGATAGGTACTTGGGTACTTTGATGGGCTGGAGACAAGTACTCGGGTAATCTGATGGACTGGTAAAAGGTACTTGGGTACTCTGATGGGCTGCAGATAAGTACTCGGTTACTCAGATGGGTTGGTGACAGGTACTCGGGTAATCTGAAGGGCAGGTGACAGGTACTCGGGTACTCTGATGGGCTGGTGACAGGTACTCGGGTACTCAGGTGGGCAGGTGACAAGTACTCGGGTACTCAGGTGGGCAGTTGACAGGTACTCGGGTATGCTGATGGGCTGGTGACAGCTACTTGGGTACTCAGATGGGCAGGTGACAGGTACTCTGGTACGCTGATGGTCTGATAACAGGTACTCGGGTACTCTAATGGGCTGGTGACAGGTACTCGGGTACTTTGATGGGCTGGTGACAAGTACTCTGGTTCTTTTATGTGCAGGTGACAGGTACTCGGGTACTCTGATGGGCTAGTTACAGGTACTTGGGTACTCAGCTGGGCTGGTGACAGGTACTCTGGTACGCTGATGGGCTGGTGACAGGTACTCTGGTACTCTGATGTGCAGGTGACAGGTACTCGGGTACTCTGATGGGCAGGTGACAGGTTCTCGGGTACTCTGATGGGCTGGTGACAGGTACTCGGGTGCTCTGATGGCCAGGTGACAGATACTCGGGTACTCTGATGGGCAGGTGACAGGTACTCGGGTACTCTTATGGGCAGGTGACAGGTACTCGGGTACTCTGATGGACTGGCGACAGGTACTCGGGTACTCTGATGGTCTGGTGACAGGTACTCAGGTACTCTGATGGTCTGGTGACAGGTACTCGGGTACTCTGATGGGATGGTGACAGGTACTCGGGTACTCTGATGGTCTGGTGACAGGTGCTCGGGTACTCTGATGGTCTGGTGACAGGTACTCTGGTACTTTGATGGGCAGGTGACAGGTACTCAGGTACTTTGATGGGTCGGTGACAGGTACTCGGGTACTCTGATGGGTTGGTGACAGGTACTCGGGTACTCTGATGGGACCTTGAAAGGTACTCGGGTACTCAGATGGGCAGGTGACAGGTACTCGGGTACTTTGATGGACAGGTGACAGGTACTCGGATACTTTGATGGACAGGTGACAGGTACTCTGATGGACAGGTGACATGTACTTTGATGGGGTGGTGACAGGTACTCTTTATTGGGGGGGTGATCAGTGTGCTTGGTGTACAGTAGGCGGTAACAAGCTGTTACCGCAATCTCCCTCTCACACATGATCGGTGTGTGACAGGGAGAACCGCGGTAACAGCTTGTTACTGCGGTTTGTTTACATCACATGACCGGCTGTGATTGACACAGCCGGTCACGTGGTAAAGAGCCAATTCTATTGGTTTTTTACACGGATCGGAGCTGGGCTTTGGCCGAGGGACAAGCCTCAGCCCCGATCGCCTCACTGCGCTCCCCCGGGGGCGTACACGAGCGGCGTGCACGTGGAGATCGGTAGTGACCGGCTGTGATTGGACACAGCCGGTCACATGGTAAAGAGCCAATTTTATTGGCTCTTTACCCCGATCGGGGGGGGACACGACCCCCCCCCCCGGCACACGATCGATCCGTGATCGCTGAGCGGTTCCCGCCGACGTCATTTTAACATGACTCGGTAAGGAACTGGTTAAGAATAAATCAAAATGCTGGTGCCAGAATGCTAGTGTTTGTTATTTCTAATTATTCAATAAGCAACAGTCATGAAATGTAAATTTTTTTGGATTCATCACCCACACAAACAAACATATTCTAATAATGTCACTTTTTTATACACAGGAAAGCGTCACTGAGACAGTGACTGAGGAGGAGGCAGCTGGCTCTTCACAGCTTTGCGAATCGCAACTCCCTCCCCTTCAGGTTGGTAGGAAAAGGAAAACCCATCATATGGATGAAACTGCTTCCTCCTTTTTTGAGCAGGCCACACAAATCCTCCAGAGGGATCTGGACCAGGAGGAGTCAATCGCTGCCAATGCAGCAGCGAAACTGAAAAAATTACTCCATACCAGCAGAACAGGGCTGAGGAGCTAATAAGCCAGGTGCTCTTCAAGGGGGCAATGGGGCTCATTACGGAGTACACAGAGCTCCACGAGAATGTGCCTCCACCTCCACCACCTACCCCATCTCACCACCCAACCCAAACACCACACCAGCATGCTGGCCAGTGGCAATTTTTTCCCCATGGCCCCCACCAACAACCATGGTCTGGGGATTATGGCCAATACCCCCATTGAGGTATTTATTTATTTTTCTGTATTTTTGTTTTGATTTTTTTTTTTCGTTTGTTTGATCTTTAACCCATTTTGATGTGAAGAAACCGTTTTTTTCTGTTATATTTTCTCTGCAGAAAAATTGCTTTGCTAATGTATTTTCGGTTCTTTGTGCTTTAAAAATAAAGAATAATGCAAATAACAATACTTGCCTAAGTTTATTGAAGAAAATGACAGGTTTGAAGTAGGCAGTTACATTAAAAAGAAAAGTTAGAACAAATAGCAAGGGACCACAAACAAGTTCAATTAAAGGAATTATATTTCAGAGATTATGATATTGGGGAAATGTTAAATAGAATAAAAGAGATTAAAAATAATGCAAATTCTATTAATATCACTACAGAACAACTGTCTTTCATTACATTCGTAACATGAGTATCACTAGCAATGCATCTTCATTATTATCCCATTGAAAAAGCTGCTAATGTGCGCAGCATTTCGCTATTTGAATTCAATTGCCAATAGACGAACAAATATGCATTGTGAAATAGAAACGTAGGTTTACACAAATGTACACTTCCGGCCATTCCTGACTTGGAGCATGCGTGTTTTTGCAAGTACAACTTGTTGGACCAACTTCTCTGTACACATGGTACAACGGTCGTACGACCGCTTGTCGTACTACCAAAGTTTTCTTGTCTGCTCAAACAACTTCTGTTGTACGACCGTTGTACGTAGGCTGTTCTAATCACGTACTAACGGTCGATTCCGTATACAACGGTTGTTCGTACGACCTGTTGTATACGATCGTTGACTCGTGTGTACGAGGCTTAAGACTGGGATGCCATTAAAGTTAATGTGCGTGTAAAGGCAGGCGTCCCAATACTTTGGGCAATATAGTGTATTTTTTTAGTTTTGAATGGTGTTAGTAAGCATTAGAACTTCTGTTGGGTTTTTACTTCATTAGGCAGGGAGTGAGAGAAAATCTGCAAAAGGCACACAGACAGAAATAACAATCTGACAGGGGTCCCAGCCTGATCAAAGAAAAGCTTTTTTATTCCTGTGTTTCTGTTGGACAGCTCCCATAAATTTTTTTTCTGGAAAAATTATGTCATCAGGACAGGAAGTGATGAGAGTATATCTGTCTTAACAGAGGCCCTGAATAGCGGTAAAAACAGGACAGGCGTTATAACCCTTTTCCCACTTTACGCAAACGTTTTACAGAAAAAAGTTTGGTTAGACATAGACTGTAATAATGTGGTTGCATTAATTCTATAGTTTTGCATAGTAATAATAATACACTTATCTCGCCCATTTGACCTTCAAGACAATCTGGCATCTTAGTGCAACTGCACAGCTTATCATCTAGTGATTGTAGGCACCTTAAAGTGTGAATTCATATTTACAGAAAACCCATAAGGTGAACTTACACTGGATGCCCCCCTGTCCCACTGTACCGGAGTCCCGCAATCCCCCCGCTGTCAGGCACTGGGACTCCGCTTCACCGGTCTGGGGATTTTAAATCCTCACAGCTTAATTTCCTATTCGTACTTCTCAGTGTGCACAGATAGGAGCATTCTAAATGGTCAGCACTGTCACATGGCGGAGAGGAGAGGTATCCAGGAGGATTTCAAATCCCTGGACCCCTGAAGCCGCATCCCAGTGCCTGAAAGTGGGGGACTCCAGTACAGCGGGACCAGGGGGGATGAGGAGGGGGTCCAGTGTAAGTTTCCCTTACAGATTTTCTCTAAAGGTGAACTTATCTTTTAAAGTGATTCTAAAGGGTTTTTTTTTTGTTAATTAAAATAACAAATGTGTTATACTTATCTTTTCTACTGTGCAATCGTTTTGCAAAATCTGGTGCAGCCATGCATAATAACCAGCCAGCTTCTAGGGTTTATTGGCAAGCCTTAATTGAACAAGCTGAGCTTAGAAGCTGATTGGAGCAGATTCTGCGTGCACTAGTTTTAGTAAATCTTCCCCCACTGTGTCTGAACCAATGAAGAAGTAGAGAGCCCGGAGAGCCGCTGCTCTCATGCACATCCTGGATCAAATGCATTAAAGTAAAAAAAAAAAATGTGTGCCTTTAAGGAGGATTACAAGTTAGCTAGGTTTTTGAAAATACCCCTCTCAGTGATGTATTTTTAAGGATGTTTAAAACATCAAACTACAAAATGTCCTCTCAAAATTCACCATACTTCCCCAGTCTAATTTTTTTCTATTAGTTATTGAAAAACTCATCTCGAAGGCCTAAACTAATTTCTAAGAACACAAATAGGATAGATTTATCTTTATTAATATAAAATGTTTATTACATTATTCATTTTTATTATTAATACATACTGTTTTTTTAGATTATCTATTATTATTTGGTCAGAATGAAAAACTCCTGAAAAACTGTATTTTTTAATATATTTAAGTCAGATTCCAGTGATGTTTCTTCTACAACTTGGAAAACCTGGAAAGTCAAAAAGACAGTGTAAATGTCACAGTTTGCCTAAATATTTTCTAGTAGAGGCTTTACAGTAGAAATGTGCAGAGAAAGTTAGAGCTAGAGTTATTTTGCTATGCATTGGATTGTTATCTGAGATACTGTGGGGTTGATTTACTAAGCATGGAAAGAGCTAAATCTGGTGCAGCTGAGCATGGTAGCCAATCAGCTTCTAACCTCAGCTTGTTCAATTAAGCTTTGACAATAAAAACTGGAAGCTGATTGGTTTCTATGCAGAGTTGCACCAGATTTTGTACTCTCCAGGTTTAGTAAATCAACCCCTGTATGTCTGTTGACCTTGGACAATTCTTCTCTACATGTTATCACTTCAGCCACTCTTCATCCAGTGAGGTTGATTTACTAAAGGATAAAATGTGTGAAGGTTAACTTTAGTTAATCGATCATGTTAAAAGAAAATTCCAGTTTACTTATTTTACCTGCCTATGATTGAATAATTGAAAGGAATATTCATGCTATTTATGGTGTGAACATTCTTAAATCCTTTACTAAATCAGCCATAGATGCCATAGCAGAAGATCATCAGAGGAAGCATCAAGACTTCATTTGGGCTTTAATTGAATAGACTGGCTGAACAGTTTTGAAGTGAACTTACTCTACCTGTAACGGGGCCACTGTCCCCTCAGGCTGCTCTATCCTCTTTCACAATCCATTTGTCCCCTATCTTATCCCGCTGACCCTTCTTTCCTTAGACATTTACACTCTCCACCATCCCTATGGAAGATCCTCTGGTTTTCTTATGATATGATATGCTCCTCTTACTGTAGCAAGGTGCAGTAAGGAGCCAGAGTTTACTTCCCTTGTAAAACGGTTGCTTCAGTCCTCAAGTCTCCAAAGACCAACTTTTTGTCTTATCATCCCTGCACTTGTGATGTTGCTCAGGTAATAAGCATTGCATTATGGGTTGGAGTATGCTCTACTTCCCTACTCCCTGGAAGTGAGGATTTTGAGTGTAAGTACTTGTCAGAAAAAAGGAATATTGGAGATGTACTTATAAACTTTATGGTGCAAACTTCATAGAAAAAAAAAAAACATTATCTAAAGAACAGACTTGCTTCTAGGAGCACTCCAGGATTGCTCAGCCCTTGGGACATTATTTTATGCAAATATCAACTTCAAGTTAAAAGTATACACTTGGTCCGGCCCATCACATCGGTAAATAGTGAGGTTTGTTGGTTGCCAGGACCATAAGTTGACTTAGCAATTGAAGTTATTATTTTCAAATAGAATGGCATAGGTTTCAGTGTCATGGGACACATTAAAAAAAAATTAAAAGGTATGTACAGATACCCAAAGGTGTCATCTATCAGGTCAATTCAGATATGCATTAACATATACAGCATGTACTGTATTCTTTTAAGGGCCTATTCACTTTTATGAGCAGATTGTGTAAACTTTACCAAGACTCAACACGCAAAATAATACACAGCACTTTTTTGGGCAATGCAACAAAACAATGCACCAAATATTCACATATGTGCAATATATTGTGCTGTAGCACAGGTGCTTTTGTTTTTTCTGTGTTTGAGAATTAATGGTAATGTACAGCAACAAACATACGGCAGTGTTAACATACACTATATTTTCAAAAGTATTGAGATACCTGCCTTTACACGCACATGAACTTTATTGACATCCCAGTCTTACTTAGTCCATAGGGTTGAATATTTATTTGGCCCACCCTTTGCAGCGATAACAGCTTCAGCTCTTCTGGGAAGGCTGTCCACAAGGATTAGGAGTGTCTAAGGGAATGTTTGACCATTCTTCCAGAAGCGCATTTGGGAGGTCAGGCACTGAAGTTGGACGAGAAGGCCTGGCTCACAGTCTCCGCTCTAATTCATCTCAAAGGTGTTCTATTGGGTTGAGGTGCAGGCCAGTCATGTTCCTCCACCCCAAACTTGCTCATCCATGTTTTTATGGACCTCGCTTTGTGCACTGGTCCAAATCAGGTAGAGGGGGATTATGGTGTGGGGTTGTTTTTCAGGGGTTGGGCTTGGCCCCTTAGTTCCAGTGAAGGGAACGCTTAAGGCGTCAGCATACCAAGACATTTTGGACAATTTCATGCTCACAACCTTGTCAGCATACCAAGACATTTTGGACAAGTTTGCGGATGGCCCCTTCCTGTTCCAACATGACTGGGCACCAATGCACAAAGCAAGGTCCAAGACATGGATGAGCGAGTTTGGGGTGGAGGAACTTGACTGGCCTACACAGAGTCCTGACCTCAACCCGACAGAACACCTTTGGGATGGATTAAAGCTGAGACTGTGAGCCAGGCCTTCTCTTCCAACATCAGTGTGGATGCCATTAAATTTCATGTGCATGTAAAGGCAGGTATCCCAATACTTTTGACAATATAGTGTATGTTGTGTGCTATTGATTTCATGTTAAAACCCAATCAAAAGACATCACAATCTATGTTCATACACAATAGTTCTATATGCTTAGTTCTTACATGGGAAACAATAGTTTTTATCTTTACCTTAAAATGACCATAGCTTTATTGTTGTCATTACATTACATAGTATTCCCTTAATAGTCAGGAACCTTAATCCAAGTACTGAAAAGGACAAACTGTTTAAGCTCATATCTGTAAAAAAAAAAAAAAAAAGACAAAAATTG
>BLSH010160085.1:340272-357890 GCA_018402905.1 Glandirana rugosa
TTAATCACGTAAAAATATCGTGACTAGCGACATATTTACGGTTACCAGGGTTTTTTCACAGTTTTACCAGGCTGTACAGGCGACTTTATAGCGTCATGACGATTTTTAACGTCTAGCGACGGTAATGATCATTTTTTATTTTTTTTTATTTTTGGGGTCTTTAATTAAGAGTATTTTTATTTTTTTTTATTTTTTACTAGTAATGGCAGCGATCTGCAATTTTTAGCAGTACTGCGATATTTCAGCGGACATGTCGGACCATTTTGACACTTTTTTGGGACCATTGGCATTTATACAGCGATCAGTGCTATAAAAATGCACTAATTACTGTGTAAAAGCCATTGGCAGTGAAGGGGTTAACCTGCAGGGGGCGCTCTAAGGGTTAACAGTGTTCCCTGGGCGTGTTCTAACTGTGGGGGGACTGCCCTAGTTGGGGAAGGGAAGCGATCACAGCTTCCGTGTAGAGGAAGGCTGTGATCACAGCCCTTCCCCCCTCACAGAACGGAGGTCCGTGTTTACTTACACGGACCTCCGTTCTTTCACTCCGGGGGGGTATCGCGGGTGGCCGGCGGAGATCGAATACGCCGCACCCGCTCCCTGGCCCTCCCCGGACACAGTGAGCACGCGGGCGCGCCTCCGGCGGCGCGCACGCGCTCACTGGCCGCGATCTCGTGGCCGCCGTCATATGACGGCGATCCGTGTTACAGAGCCACCTTGTCGTCGTCAAATGCCGATCAGCCGTCGGCAAGTGGTAATGAGTGTATAGATGTAGAACTCCCTTCCATAGTTTGTGGTGTCAGTGGAAAGTGTAGATAAATTAAAAAAAATTCTATATATGTTTCTTGGTGCACACAATGTACAGGGATATTGAAAATGGAAGCAACATACACACACTCTCATGTTGAACTGGATGGAGTGTCCCCGACACTCACAAAACATAGGCACATTGCAAACCTTGTTTTTAGAGTCCAATTTAGCACACAGAGCTCTCTCAGCTTCCTCCCTCTGAGATCCAGGATCAAGCTCCTGATCATTAAATGTAGGTGGAGAGGGGTTTGAGTCGGCCGGAAAGTCTGGGCCGAAACCAGCTCTTCCAAGGTGGCCAACAAAACCCAGGTCGGACTCCCACTAGTCGCTTCAAAATGATCGCATGCGAGGCGACAAGTATCGCCCGTCCATTGTGGTGCCTCGCATAACGTCACACTATGTAATAGTGGGAAATATATTTCCCATATATACTATCCTGTACGTTTGTGTTATAGGGGAAAACACCCCACTTGTGTTGCTGTTAGTTTTGCAAAATAAGCCAAACATTTTCAGTCAGGCTTGTAAGATCATCTGCAATCTGCAGCCATTCTACCCTTTCTACCATTCTGGTAGAATAATGCTTCTTCCGGGTATATGTCCTGAGCAGGAAATGGATATTAGAACTTTATTCTATAGCAGGGACTAGGGATGGGCCGAGCACCCCCCCAGTTTGGTTTGCACCAGAACATGCGAACAGGTAAAAAATTTGTGCGAACATTCGAACACCGTTAAAGTCTATGGGACCCGAACATGAAAAATCAAAAGTGCTCATTTTAAAGGCTTATATGCAAGTTATTGCCCTAAAAAGTGTATAGGGACCCGGGTCCTGCCCTAGGGGAAATGTATCAATGAAAAAAAAGTTTTTAAATCGATCATTTTTTCAGAAGCAGTGATTTTAATAATGCTTAAAGTGAAACAATAAAAATGAAATATTTCTTCAAATAATGTGCCTTGGGGGGATGGGGGGTCCCTTAGTCTGCCTGTAAAAGGGCGCACCTCTGTGATTAGAACATAGCCAGAGCAAAATGGGACAAGAGCCTCTTCCCCACAACCCTGTGCTGTGGTTGTGGGGGTCTGTGGGCGGGGGGGCTTATCGGAATCTGGAAGCCCCCTTTAATAAGGGGGCCCCCAGATCCCAACCCCCCCATTTGACTTAGTATCGGGTACATCGTACCCCCACTAATTCACCAAAAGTGTCAAAAAAGAAAAAAAACCACCGGAGACAATTAGGGACAAGTCCTTTATTAAAAAATAAAAAATAAAAATAAGTGTCCCCACATCCTCAATCACAGTGAGCGATGGACCCAAAAAAAAAACAACAAAAAATTCAACAGCTCCTCCTCCATGGAAGGGCTCCCGCCGACTGAGCTCTTGACGTTTTATTTACAGTGAAGGGTGGGGCCACCCGGTGACATAATTAAGCGAGCCGCGTCGACCCACGCCCTGCGCTATAAATAAAATGTCAAAACAATGACGGCGGCAGCCCACATATGGAGGAGGAGCTTTGTGTGCCGTCTGCGTGCAATGCATGATGGGGCGCTCCGGTGCCGCAAAGTCGCGGTGAACGCTCCATAATGTTCTAAATTCGACGAACGGCCGATGTTCAAGTCAAACATCCCTAGCAGGGACATGTGGTGAGGTCAGTGGCTGGTGAGGCACTGGCTAGTATCAGAGCCACTGTATGTAGCACCTTCGTTAGTTTTCATAGTTTACTAATTTAACCAGAAAGTGGAGTGATAAAATATTACACAAATCAAAAATTAAAAGGGACGTTTTAAAGCTGCCAGCACAACAATAGACAAAATTGTAAACACATATTATGATAATCTGTGCAGAGCTAAAAACTCCCACTAAAAAACAAATTACAAGCAATTATAATTTGTGTAAAGTGCAATGATAATACAAGTGTGCAATAATCAATATATGTGCTATTAAAGTGCAAAAAAGTTTACGAGTTCTCCATATAAAAACTTCACAAAAAGTCCATTAGTGTTCCTCGTGGTATCACCGAGTGCATATAGGAGAAAACCACCACCTGTTATCACAGAGGCTTACCAGAATAAATGAACACAGACGGACATACATCCGATGGGTCAAAGTAGGCAAGGGGTATAGTACCCAATAGTTATTCAGCATACACCCATAATGTGATCCTCCACCGGACAAACTTGACTCATACCAGCTGACGTGAACACAGACTGGCATATGCCAGCTGGATTAAGATTTGCAGAGGGTGTAACACACCAGTTTGTCTTTCAGTTTTACAGTTCTGGTCATCCGGTCAGGTACTTGTATTAACCAGTTCAGATCCGCGCTATAGCCGAAAGACGGCTACAGCGCGGCTCTGAAATGCCCGGCGAACGCCCATAGACGTCTAGGCCCTTGTGCACGCTCCCCGCGCACACTCGCAGCCTGCAGTGGCGTGCTCTCACGGCCACCGCACGCTGCATGGGCGTGCCTGTGGGTCAGGCGGACTCGATGTCCGCCCGAGACCCACCGATCACCTGGAACAGCTGCAGAACGGGGAAACGCCGATGTAAACACGGCAGTTCTCCGTTCTGTTAAGGGGGACATAACAGATCTACTGTTCCCTGTCACTGGGATCAGTTAGATCTGTTATGTCCAGACCAGCCCCACCTCCATACAGTTAGAACACATACAGGGAACACAGTTAACCCCTTCACTGCCCCCTTAGTGTTAACCCCTTCACTGCCAATAACATTTATACAGTAATCAGTGAACATTTAATCGCTGTATAAATGTCATTGGTCTCAAAAATGTGTCAAAAATGTCCGACATGTCCGCTGCAATATCGCAGTCCCAATAAAAATCTCAGATTGCCGCCATTACTAGTAAAAAAAAAGAAAAATAGTAAAAACTCCATAAATCAATTCCCACAGTTTGTAGACGCGATAACTTTTGCGCAAACCAAACAATATACGCCGATTGCAATTTTTTTTTACCAAAAATATGTAAAAGAATATATATTGGCCAAAACTGATGAATAATTTTCTTTTTTATATATTTTTTGGATATTTATTATAGCAAAAAAGTTAAAAATATTGTTCTTTTTTCAAAATCGTCACTCTTTGTTTGTTTATAGCACAAAAAATAAAAACCGCAGAGGTGATCAAATACCACCAAAAGAAAGCTCTACTTGTGGGAAAAAAAGGATGCCAATTTTGTTTGGGTACAGCGTCGCATGACCGCGCAATTGTCATTCAAAATGCGACAGCTCTGAAAGCCTAAAATTGGTCTGGGCAAGAGGCGGTTTAAGTGCCCAGTAAGCAAGTGGTTAAACATCCAACACTCCAGTACAACCCAAAAGGAAGGAAAGAATGCTCCACATAGTGTAAAAAACGTACTACATTGTTTATTAAATAAAAGAAAGCAACTCACATTCTCCAATTTCCAAACAAGTGCTAATAAGTACAGTACTCGGTACAATGACAGCAGAGCAGCACGACCCGACGCGTTTCGACCTCTAGGTCATCATCTGGGGTGTCGTTGGGTCCGTATCGTTGTGTATGTATATGTATTTCCAAATATTATATAGAGAACTCATGAACTTTTTTTGCACTTTAATAGCACATATATTGCTTATTGCACACTTGTATTATCATAGCACTTTACACAAATTATAATTGCTTGTAATTTTTTTTTAGTGGGAGTTTTTAGCGCTGGACAGATTATCATAATACTAATTTAACCAGCATAAGGACTTGTTTTATCATATGTAAACGGCATTCAAACCACACATGTGAGGTATTGCGGCGAATGTGAGAGCAATCATTCTAGCACTATACCTCCTCTTTATTCCCTAGGGTGTCTGCTAAAACAATATATATCATTTTTGGGGGTTGGGAGCAATTTTCTAGCAAAAAAATGATGATTTTTACATGTAGGAGAAAAGTGTCAGAATTGGCCTGGGTGGCAAGGGGTTAATTACCATAAGTGAGTAATATACAAATAATTATTATATATGGTTTTTAAGGTAATTTACTATATTTTCAAGAACTGTACTAAAGCAGGTGGCTTAATGGACAAATTACTGAAGTTTGAAGTTATAACTTTAAACCTGTAATTTCACAGTAAATAGATAAATAATAAATTATCTTATAACATATAGCATAATAATATGTTATTTAGTACCTTTTCAGCAGCAGCAGTTTCTCCCTCTTAACTATGTGAGAAAACCATGGGATTGTGGGTAATCTTATACACATAAACCTGTTTTTTCCCCTAGTTAAGATGGCTGGGCTGGAAGGGAGTATTTGCCTCCACTGTAGCATTTTTACTGGACAGCTTGGAAAAATGGTGCTTTACCATTGGTCCAAGGCTCCAAACTGTCCATTGAGCTCAGTGCCTCTGACAAGAAGTCATCCTCAGTCTGCTGCGAACAGCATGTGCCAGCTTGTATTTAAAATGGACACCAAGCTACAACCATCGAAGCTCGATTTTTTTTTTTTATGTTCATGGCAGGTGAGGCAGAGCCATGTCCATAAAGATATGGATGAGCGAGTTTGGGGTGGAGGAGCGTGACTGGCCTGCACAGAGACCTGACCTCAACCTGATAGAACACCTTTGGGATGAATTAGAGCAGGGACTGTGAGCCAGGCCTTCTCATCCAACATCAGTGCCTGATCTCACTTATGCGCTTCTGGAAGAATGGTCAAACATTCCCATAGACACACTCCTAAATCTTGTGGACAGCCTTTCCAGAAGAGTTGAAGCTGTTATAGCTGCAAAGGGTGGGCCAACTTAATATTAAACCATACGGACTAAGACTGGGAAGCCATTAAAGTTAATGTGCGTGTAACGGCAGGCGTGTTATAGTGTATATATCTATATATAAGTATATACAGTTGTGCTCATAAGTTTACATACCCTGGCAGAATTTATGATTTCTTGGCCATTTTTCAGAGAATATGAATGAGAACACAAAAACATTTCCTTCACTCATGGTTAGTGTTTGGCGAAAGCTATTTATTATTAATCAACTGTGTTTACTCTAGTTAAATCATAATGACAACAGAAACTACCTAAATGAAACTGATT
Source organism: Glandirana rugosa (assembly GCA_018402905.1). Taxonomy (NCBI): domain Eukaryota; kingdom Metazoa; phylum Chordata; class Amphibia; order Anura; family Ranidae; genus Glandirana; species Glandirana rugosa. Next base: position 346,138 of record BLSH010160085.1, read on the forward strand.
AACAGTTTACATACCCCAGATCTTCATATCGTGTATTGCCCCCTATAACATCAATGACAGCTTGAAGTATTTTGTGGTATTTGTGGATGAGGCTCTTTATCTTCTCAGATGGTAAAGCTGTCCATTCCACTTAGCAAAAAGCCTCCAGTTCCTGTAATTTCTTGGGCTGTCTTGCATGAACTGCACGTTTGAGATCTCCCCAGAGTGGCTCAATGATATTGAGGTCAGGAGACTGAGATGGCCTCTCCAGAACCTTCACTTTATTCTGCTGTAGCAGAATGACAGGTCGACTTGGTCCTTGTGTTTTGGATCATTGTCATGTTGGAATGTCCAAGTACGTCCCGTGCGCAACTTCCTGGCTGATGGATGCAAATGTTCCTCCAGTATTTTTTGATAACATACTGCATTAATATTGCCATCAATTTTGACCAAATTTCCTGTGCCTTTGTAGCTCACACATCCCCAAAACATCAGCAATCCACCTTTGTATTTCACAGGCCTTGTTGACTCCTCTCCAAAAATAGTGTTTATGGTTGTGGCCAAAAAGCTCAGTTTTGGTCTCATCACTCCAAATGACCTTGTGCCAGAAAGTTTGAGGCTTGTCTCTGTGCTGTTTGGCGTATTGTAAGGGGGATACTTTGTGGCATTTGTGTAGTAATGGCTTTCTTCTGGCTATTCGACCATGCAGCCCATCTTTCTTCAAGTGCCTCCTTATTGTGCATCTTGGAACAGCCACACCACATGTTTTTAGAGAGTGCTGTATTTCACCTGAATTTATTTGTGGGTTTTTCTTTGCATCCTGAACAATTTTCCTGGCAGTTATGGCTGAAATTTTAGTTGGTCTACCTAACTGTGGTTTGGTTTCAACAGAACTCCTCATTTTCCACTGCTTGATTAGAGTTTGAACACTGCTGATTGGTATTTTCAATTCCTTGGATATCTTTTTATATCCCTTTCCTGCTTTATACAGTTCAACTACCTTTTCCCTCAGATTCTTTGACAATTCCTTTGCTTTCCCCATGACTCAGAATCCAGAAACGTCAGTGCAGCACTGGATGAAAGATGCAAGGGTCTGTCGGGAGTCCAGAAACACATTGACCCTTTATACACACACACTAATTAGAAGCAAACAGATCACAGGTGAGAATGGTTACCTTTAATAGCCATTCAAACCCCTTTGTGTCAACTTGTGTGCATGTTATCAGGCCAAAACCACCAGGGTATGTAAACTTTTGATCAGGGTAATTTGGGTAGTTTCTGTTGTCATTATGATTTAAAAAGAGTAAATACAGTTGATTGATAATAAATGGTTTCAGCCATACACTAATCACAAGTGAAAGAAACGTTTTCGTGTTATCATTCATATGCTCTGAAAAATGGCCAAGAAATCATAAATTCTGCCAGGGTATGTAAACTTATGAGCACAACTGTATGATTCTTCCATAAAACTTGGTAATACCATGACATCCAGCTAGATATCACATCTCTTATTTTTCTAAAGATATCTTTTTTGACTATGTAAATTTTATTAAAAATGTTATAACATACCTGTGCTTGTATCCGGATAGACAGGTTTTGCATTATATTCAATGTTACAAGAAAGGTTTTTAGAAGGGTTGCCATAATCCCATACAACTGTACTATATCTCCACACATCATTCTCTGACTTATCCAGCACAGCTGCTGTATTTAGATCTATAGCTTTGCTTCCATCTAACTTCAATGTTGTGTTTGGAGAAGGAAAATCTGTGACCAGACAAACAGAGTCTGGCAGACCATCGATTTGTTTAGATGACTCGAGTTTATATACAGAAGGCACTGTTCTCTCTGTTTCTGAAAATAAAAAGGAAACCTGTTTAATTAAATGTAGAATATATTTTACATGATCACACTAATAGACACCATGATATAATTTGTTATGTAGAGCCCACTATTAAAGCCAAGTAAATCCAAAATATATTATTAAAGCATGACTATGCTAATAGCTGCCCCTGCCAGGAGAAGACAGTGATTATCGGTATCGGCTATAGCAGACACTAGGGATAATCATAAGAGAACGCGGCAGGCTGGTTGTACCCAAGTTGAACGATCAATCCTGCTGAACCAGTTGAGATTCAGACTGTGTATGGCCTGCCTTATGGCGTAGGTATCTTTTTTGACCCATGGCAGCGCCTTTAAGTGTCACATTTTAATTCCCGTGTTTATAGAAGCTTAATCATTGCAAGCTATACGGCTATCATGAAGGCAAATGACAATAAAGTGGTATAGACAGGGATATTGTTTATAAAATATTTGTATATATACAGGTATGGCCATATTACAATATAAACAATAAAAAACTGAGCTAAGTCCTAAAAGTGAGCAGCAGCAAGAAATAAGACCATGATATGTATAAATAAAGCCACGCTAATTAGCGCGGATTTATACATATCATGGCCATATTACAGCTCAGTTTACATCTACCTGTAGCATAACAAAAATAAATTTAATTTGTAAATTATACTTAATTGTGATACTTGTGCCAGATCCATATATAAGCTTCCAGCCAACATTATTCACACAACAAGATATATCGCTACTAAAACCCTGATCCATCCCATGGAAGCCACATTTCTCAGCAGGTTAAAGTATAAAATTCTCAAAGTCTTTAAAAGCCTAGTTATGTAATAGAGTAGGAAAACGACCAGCAAGTGATTGCTCTCAGCTAACAGCATTGTTAAATTATTTTATTGGCATCTTGTTGTACTGCTATAGCTTATGATTGCTTTGATTGGTCAACACGATTTTAACTAAACTCTGATTTCTATATTTGTTTCGCTAACACGAACTTTGTCCCTATATATGGTAACAGCACCAATAGGTATATTAAAGCTATAATAGCAGTATAATGGAAACACAAATAACTAGCCAGACACCCAGTAATCTATTTACCCTATACCTGCAAATATTCTACACCCCATAAATCTGAACATACCCTGGGCAATAAATTGAAGCAAGCACTCACTTGGTTTAACTGCCAGCAGCGTTCCAGCCCCAAAAATGAATTTGAAGTCATTGTTATTTACACAGTACTACACTGCCATACAACAAACTTCCTACAGGTTGCTGGCTAAAGGGTATCTAAAGTAGGACTGGGTTAGCAACCCTGTTAAATTTTAACTGCTGGCTATGTCTCAGCCAGGGAGATTTGCCATCTCTATTTATCCCAGAGACCATTGCCCATGGGACTAAAATTAAGGGGAAATCTAAAATCTTGTTTATTACTATTGTCACCAGAACAGTAACACAGTGCAAAAATTAAAATACGGCCCATTTGTTTTGAGGTGTCTATGACAATATTTCCCCTTACTTTGGAGAGATTTCCTCCTAAATCTACAGGGTAGCAAGTGAAAGAAATCTCCACAATGGGACATAGACAGTGGTCTTAACCCTTAATTACTCTATCCATAACTAAACAAAAGTTTTGGCTTTAGATATACTTCAGTGCATAACATGAATATTGGTGCCCCTATATACCGAAAGCTGAAATACCTCAATGCTAATTTACTGAAAAAGTTGAAAATCTTCACTCAATAAATTGTGTGAATTATCCAATCATGCCAAAAGCAAACTTCTGTTTATCCATCTCAGTTGAACATGATTGGCCATTCAAATTAAATATCAATTTGCTTTCTATAAGACTGGATAATTAAAGTGAATATTCTCACAATTTATTGTGTATTGTGTGAAGGATTTCAATACATTTTATAAATCAGCCTCACTAATTGTATTCATCAGTTAAGTACTATGAAGGCTAAGTTAGTGATATATGGAAATTAATTAGCAGTTCTACGGTAATGCTACCACTGATAAATAATAGTGAATACTCAAATATGGCATGTATTACATTAAAATGTGAAAACATTTCTATTTTCTTTTAAATAACTGATAGCTTGCAAACAGCAAGGTCAGTATGATGCGATGAAACACAATATATAACCATTGGCATGTAAAATCAAAATCAAAATCTCCAAAAGTCTACATGACCTACATGTAATTTAGATTACAAAATATACCATGTAGATTTTGGCAATATTTTGTTTCTCAAAATGTACAGTATAAAGCAGATGCATGTAAAGCTGTAAAAATCTAGATAATTGAGTTGTCTTTGTAAACATCTACTATATGTGCACACTTAATATTCTTAAATGTGTAGAAATCGATGTTACCTGTAAATTATACAGACTTACTTGGTAAAACATGAAGTTTGGTTCCTTCCCCAAATAGGAGTTTATTTAAACCAGTATTATCACGGTGTTCAGCATCTTTACAAGAATGCTGACTTTTTTGACAGCTTATTATCACTGTATATACAGTTATTATATACTTTTTGTTTTAACTTTTTTTGCATTTCAAGTTACCAGGTGCATTTTACTCTTGTATGATTTTTGATTACCTAAAACTAGTGGAAAATAGGTGTCCAATTTTGGACAAACCGAGACAATACCATTAGTCATTTGCAATAAAGAACTTTCAAAACTGTCTCTGTCTTAGACCTCTATTGCTGCTAACATCTTCTTAAGTCATAGTTATTAGATGAACTTAAGATTCAACGATGATATACAGAATGGCAAGCTCTGAATTCTGTTTGATGGTGAATAAACAATTATTAGCTAACATTCTCCATGTTTATCTGAAATATAAAATAACTTTTTTGTGTCCAGGGTGGCTGCATTTAGTCTGTACTAATCACAGGAAATATAGATCACAAAGGAGATTATTACATATTACTGCTTTTTGTTTTACTGAACTTCATAAAGTACCCCTAAGATCTATTTTTGTGCCCTCTGTGTGTGTAAATGGTCCCATTAGTAATGTTGTATGGTGGTGGTTTGCTAACCTAAACCTTGAAAAACCTTGTAAAATTGCTTTACTACTGTACATCAATTATTAATATAATTTTTTTTTTAAATGAATATCCAGTATATGCAATACTATAAACTTTTTATACTGTAGTTTGAGTTTAAATGTCTAATTAGTGGCATTCGATTATAGAAATTCTAGCAATTCTGTTTCTGTTGCTATAGGATACCATTATATCTTACTTGGATGTACAAAGAGCTTTGTCCCTAACAGCCAGATATCCACAACATAAATCCATTTGTGTCTTTTCTGTGCATTCCTCTACTTAGTATGTATGTGATCTATGACCGAAAACATTTCATTTGGTGCTCTCACTGCACTTTATAATGCATCTTATTAAAAAAAGTGATTTTATACTATTAGTAAAATTTGTTGTAATAGTATATAGCTGAATTTAAAAATGAAAAACAGATGTAACAGCATGCACATCCATTCTTTATGTATTTTCTATCGGCTTGTCAAAGTCACAGCTTAAGTGGTCTAGAAGTATTATACATGCAAAATGACACACTGTCAGGACTTTACTATGCATAAATGCCTGATTTGTTATACAAGATTGATGCAAAGCCTAAAAAGTTTGTGCTGATTAGTATTGATTGTACAAAGAACAATGTATATGGCAATATTTTGTCAATTATTACTCCTGCATACCACAGAACTGTCCAGACTGTTATGTGGAATACTTACTTGGAAATACACTTAATTTTGTTCCGGGTCCAAAGAACATTTTACCCCAAACAGAAGCAGTGTGCACACATACATTGTTACCTTTACACAAACTATGGAACTTTTACAGCACAATGTTGTGAGCTTCATTTGGCACTTGCAGCATGCCCTTGCCTACCATACTGACATCTGGATAATGGAGAGCAATATCACCACTCTACACAGACTTGCTAAAACTCATAAAAACAGAATGACTGTGAAATTCAGAAATAAAAGGGCTATGCTAATAGAAGGTTTGCATAGGCTGCCTGCAAAGAAAGTCATCGCCAGTGGTCAAGAGTTATATACAAAAGAATGATATATATACATATATTGGTAAAAGTGATCATTATGTTACTGTGAAATAGGTCTCTCTGGTTTCCTTACACTTAAATAGGAATGGAACAAAAAAAACGTGAGCCCCTTATATATATATACAAGCTACTTCATTGCTCTTATATTAGCAGGGATCCTTACACTGAATATGATACATACAACTTTTGGTGGGATTTACAACATTGTTTCTAAAATGTGTTATACTGTTACTACCTTGAATGCCTTACAACAAAAATATTAGTACTTACTGGGTATTACAGATAGCTGTGTCCCTGATCCAAATGTAAATCTGTAGTTGGCATTAACACACTAACAGAAATCATTACAAAATGTTTCACCAGCACAAGCACACAGAATCCTACCCATTTCACATGGGGAAAGCAAACATGCTTGTTGCAATTGTTTGCATTAACACATTCTAGCTAAGCATTGTAGATAAACATTTTTTTTCTTTCTCTTTCCAGTAGAAAAATACACAGTAATAGAACTGATTTTCATTTCATCCATATTGCGACTGTGATTATTTCTTAATGACATTTGAGAATAAAAGTGCGTTGGAAGTGCTATGTAGAAGATGGCAAAAAAGTAGACAGATTTTGCAATGCTCTTACTGAATAATACCACTTTTCCATTTTTTTCAATGGAAATAATGTTTAAAGCTTAAGATGTATTGGCAAATAAATTTTGCTAGGTACATTTCTGCTTTGTCAAATATGATGAAAGTAAGTGAAGACATTGCCAAAAGAAAAAGCTTTTAAACACACAAAACTGTTTGAACTGATATGTTTATTCTAATTCTGTTTCTCAAATGGGCGATCTACGCAACTCTATTGATATTACCAAATTCAATAATCTACCATCTTCTCAAAACTACAAAGATACAAGTAGGAACATCGACTTCTAAAGGCCCGTACACATGGTCCATTTATCAGCCGGAAATCTTCGCATGACAGCCTGCCGTCCGATAATCTGACCGTTAGTATGCTCCATTCGACAGCCGATTTTCATTTATCGTCCAACAAAAGGGTGAGCCGACTAGAAATTTTTTGTCTGCCATTAAGGCCACGTCCGATTTTCGGCTCGTCTGTACAGAAGTTGGACAACCAAAAGTTGAAAGTACAAACACGCATGTTCGGAACCCAGGAACGTGTTGAAAGTGTTCGGTCGTGTAAACACGAAATCAGCGGAAGGGGCCCAAAAGGATAATGCACAAACTTCCTCTTTATACGCTCGTAGCACATCACTACGTTCGCCTTTGTCGAATGATAATTTTACTAACATCAGTACGCTAGACAAAATCACGGACAGCCGATTTTGGGAAAAATTGAACGTGCGGTCGTACGACAATTGCAGCATGTGTACGAGGCTTAAGATGTCATTGCCACATTTCCAGCAAACCTATGGCACATTAACAAGTCCCTGCTAGATTTTCCAGAGAAATCTAGAAAAGTGCTGCTAGATAAAGCAGCATGCATGCATGGGACCATACTGTGAAAATCATAAGAACCCTCTAGACTCAATTCACAAAGCTTTAACACACCAGGATAAGGTTCTATACTTTAGCAATATGACTGTAATTTTTAAATCTTATTGGATGTAGCTTTTTGAACAAAGCCTTATGTGTAGAATCCATTAGAAAACTGACAAAATCCAGGAGGGTTTATCCTCATTATTTATATAACATCTGTGAAGATTTAGAAAGTATGTAAGGAGTACTCACCTGGGTGTATAAGCAGTTTGGTTCCTGTTCCAAAAATGTATTTGCCAAGGTTGTTATTACACTGTAACTTTTGGCTTTGCAAAATCTCTCTTAGCATTTGTCTGTTTCACTAAAAATACATCTATTTTACATGCCAAGTTTTTCCTAAACTGCGCTCTATACTGCAACCTTATCAGCACAGCCCCCCCCTCGGATTGCCACACTAGACCACCAGGGAGCCTGCCCAGGGACCGCCAGCAGTGTCCCCACCCAGGACCACCAGAGAGCCGACCAGGGACCACCAGGGAGCCAATCTGGACCAGCAGGGAGACCACCTTAGACCATCAGGTAAGGGGCATAGTGCCCAATATGAATGGCACTTAGTGCCACCTTCAGATGCCACCCTAGACCACCAGGGAATGGGCCCCTTTCTGTACATATGCCCACCAGTGCCCCTATCAGTGTGTACCAGTGCCCCTATCAGTGCATACCAGTGCCACATATCAGTGCCCACCAGTGCCACCTACTAGTGCCCACCTATCAGTGCCCATCAGTGCCACCTATCAGTGCCCAGTGCCACCTATGAGTGCCAATCAGTGCCGTCTATGAGTGCCCATCAGTGCCGCTTATCAGTGTCCGTCAGTGTTGCATATCAGTGCCCGTCAGTGTTTCATATCAGTGCCTGTCAGTGCTTCTTATCAGTGCCGCCTAACAGTGCTCACCATTGCTGCATATAAGTGCCTCATCATCAGTGCCATCTCATCAGTGCCACCTCATCAGTGCCAATCAGTACTGCCAGATCAGTGCCCATCAGTTTAGCCTCATCAGTGCCCATCAGTGATGGAGTAATTTACTTATTTACAAAGTTTTGTGACAGAAATAGAGAAATTTTTTTTTTCAAAATTTTTGGTCTTTTTTTGTTTATATCGCAAAAAATAAAAACTGCAGAGGTGATCAAATGCCACCAAAAGAAAGCTCTATTTGTGGGAACAAAATGATAAAAACTTTGTTTGGGTACAGCGTCGCACGACCGCGCAATTCTCATTCACAATGCAACAGCACTGAAAGCTGAAAATTGGCCTGGTAGGAAAGTGTTCTAAGTGCATGGTATTGAAGTGGTTAAATAAACATACGGGAACAATTTATACTACAGATATGAGTAATCATTTGCAGTGGCACAATTTATATTGTATCTATAATAATATATATACATTGTGATTAAAACTATTATGGAGTATACTGAATTATAAAGTAACCATGCCAATCACACTATACCATTAACTGAAAATTATAATCATTAACCATTATAATCAATTTGTAACCATTACAATAATTATAAAGTCTATATTATACTTACAATAAACTGACATTTCAGAAGTATTTATTCTTCTTCCTGGAGATTTACGACCTGACACAGGTTTGCCATCTATGCTACACATTTTTCTTTCAAACATTATTTTGGGTCCTTATAATGGTGGACTAAAAAAGCATATCTAGCATGAAGTTTGTTACATATTCATGATTACAATATTATCAATTTCTATTTCCATTATTTGATTTGGATGCCAAATCATTTTGGAATCTCTGAATTAATCCACCCATATTGGTACATTTTTTAGATATTTTGGCTAACTTAGAAAGGTTGCATTTGCTCTAAATCTTAGGGGAAGCTCTGAAAGGAAGGGAAGCTCTGCTTGTTACTATCATTCAATCTTTAGATTGTAAGCTCTATGAGCAGGGCCCTCCTATTCCTTCTGTATTAAACTGTATTGTAATTGTACTGTGTCCCTTCTTTATTGTAAAGCGCTGCGCAAACTGTTGGCGCTATATAAATCCTGTATAATAATAATAATAATCATGTACAAATAAAAATGCTGTTTTCTATTTCCCTTGCATGAGATTGAGTATTCTTTGCAAAGTGAAGTTTTACCTTATTTACTAAGCTCTGGAGCAAGTGCACTTGCAGTGCACAGTATATTTGCCTTCAGTAAATCAATCCCCATGTGTCTACAGGGTTAAGAAGGTGCTCACCAAGAAATGCAGTAGCTAAACAAATACTAAGCTGTTTCACTGTACTAAACTTTAGATCACAATATGCATACAAATTATTAAGCAGCCTCATAAAAACATACCAAATGGCAACTTATCTACACACACCTAAGGCTGTGGTTTAGAATTTGAATGCATTAACAAAAACATTACATGGTGTAATTTGAAGCATTGTGGTTGGCAGGACATCTTTAGAACATTTCAAATCAAAGCTGAATTTGCTTTCCATGAAGTAGAAGATGGCCAGATTGATCTCAAAACTTTCTTATGCTTACTTTTTCAGAAATTTACTGTATATTGCTGCCTATTTGGTTGACTTGCAATTTGACATACTTTTTCTACAAATGCATTGTACTACTTTTAAATACGTGTTTTTAAAACCCTCTTCATGATTTTTTTCTTTAAAGAACAAATACTACAATTTTCCATACATTAGCGTAAATACATACCAGGTGAAACCATGAGTTTAGTGCCTTCTCCAAATATTAATTTCCAGCTACCCCCTGTTGTAAACACTGTGGTGTGGACTTTGACAAAAACATCAGTAATACGTGATTGGCATCCATATGCCACTGTACTATATGCCATAATTGCAGATGATATCAGGATCCATATTAATTATTTTGTGAGAATCATTTGGAAATTTTTGCTAGGTTATCATATTTTCCCCTTTTTTCTTGCTTGGGGTTTTTATGTTGTTTGGTAGTAACCAGTGTTCCTTCAGTAATACGATTTCAATTTATGTTTGTACAGAAATAAACGAAGTGGTATTATAACAATAAAAGGTGTGTTGTATGAATGAATGCATTTGAATTCCTGTGGTTGACATATAGTATAGTATCAACACTTACTTGGTGTAACAGACAGTCCAGTTCCTCTTCCAAAGATGAGTTTATTGCTTGAACCAGTATACCACAGTGAGAGCTGCAATACAAAAAAGTTGCATCTTATGATACTGGCAGAAACAGCATTGCCAAAAGATGTACTGTATAGTGTATATTGTTTAGGATTGAACACCTGTCATGTAAAATGCATGTATACACCATTTTATGTAGCTTTCATCTAATTTTGTCCCAGTTAACATATAACTGTTTAACTTATTAAATGATGTTTGTGTATGATATGTTGTGGAGAGAACTTATTTTACCAGTGGTTCAAAAGGAACTAATGCTTTGTAAAAAAATAGGAAAATGATTGCTCGAACAGTAACTAATACATAAATAATTATATCTACTTGAAATAAACAGATAAACCAAGTACTTGGAAATATCATAATTGTTTAATAAAGGTAACATGGTCATACCTTTACTATATCATCTTTATAAAACATAAAAACCTGTAACAGTTATAATTATTTGTGAAAGGAGAAAAAAAATTGTAGGGCTCCTAAACAATAATGTCACAAAGTAGCTGACACAATGCCCTAATACAGTGGTCTCCAACCTGAGGCCCGCGGGCCGAATGCGGCCCTTTGCTTGCCTTTATCTGGCCCTCGAGGCACCATTCCTCCCACTGTCACCAACAACGGGCTACGATTCCTCCCAATGACACCAACTGTCACGGTCCTGGTGGTGGAGTCTGGCGTGTGCAGGGAACAACCACTCTTGCGTACCCAATTCAGGGGTCCCTGGTAGAGCAGACAGGGGACCCGTGAGTGCGGGATGGCACGAGGGCCGGATGGTCACTGAAGGTGGTGATGTGAGGCTCCGGATGGTCGTGCAAGTCACCGGGAGCACGGTAGGGCGTGAGTGCCCAGGGGACAGACGAGATGGTCCCTGGGGACTTAACCCATGCGTTCTCACCAACAAGGGACGTGTGCGGTCTGAGGTGGTGGTCCTGGCACTGTCAACCACAGTAACCCTCCTTAGCATCGGGCAACAACCACTGTCACCCTCCTTACCACGGAGCTCCCGGTCTATTTCCGTTCGTTTCCCGGCGTAAGCCGGGCGCCCGGAGTCCAACCTCTGGTGACATAATCCCGTAACACAGTCGATGAAACACTGTAATAACAAATCCTCGGGATGTTAAAAAAAAGAGGAAAGTGTTTATTAATATTGACAAT
>BLSH010160085.1:451036-462567 GCA_018402905.1 Glandirana rugosa
CGAGGAAAGAGAAAGGAAGGAGGAAGAGAAAAATATTCTTTTTGTCTTCTCGCGTTGGGAAATAAAATGTGGGTAATAATGATTGCGATTAAAATAATTAACGTGGGAAGATTAAACCTCAGAAAGAGTAAAACAGGAGGTCGGTGAATAGTCGACGGAGGCCTCACAGTTTTTTTTACGTCTGAGGTATAGATACTAAGAGTTAGAATGGCCTTTGACGGATCTCATCCAATAAACAACAAGACATTTAGAAGCGAACTGAAGGTATGTAAAAAAAGCAACAAAAACTTGAAGCTGACTTTTTAGACATTTCTTATTGTGAAACACTGACAACGTAAGATAAAACGGGTCAACTGCACGAGAGTTGTCGTGTTTCAGAGACAGAGATATTAATTCATTGAATTATTATTAACCAGAACTACCCCGAGGGCCACCATTTTCAAAACAACCTTACTCGGGTAAGGTGGCGTTTCTCGAAACTCTCAGGAAGATATGGGTAATATAGGAATTAGGTGAAGAGTTTTTTTCATTACCCACTAACAGGGAGGAGTACAAGGCCTTCTAGTTAATGCCCGTGTAATAACGCGGAAACAGATAAAAGGTCAGGTAGGTCAGAACTGCGCTTTAGGAAGTAAACACACAAATCAACAAAACATAGAAAAAACTAACAACTCTAACTTAGGAGACATCACGATTGAGATAAGAGGTCACATCATCATGCTAGAGAATCAAAAACTAATAACGTAGAATATTAGTGTTATAGTGGAAAATTGAGACTATAAACTAAGCTATTCCTATTATGTCTTGATAACGTACTGACATGTAAGGACTCTCATCCAAGTCCTCGAGAGAAATATAGATCCAAGACAAGGTGTCTAAATCCCAGGTCAGGTCGTCGACCAATTATTATTAAGTTACTTAATTATAGAGACAGAGACTTTGTGCTGTTGAGAGCACGTCAACTGGGCAAAATAGAATGCAACAGTCACAAAGTGTTATTCTTTACAGATTTTTCAGTCGAAGTTCAAAAACAACGAAAAAAATGTATGGAAGTCAAGCGAAGATTTACAGAACAACAAATAACCTACTCTAGGCAGTTTCCGGTAAGATTGAGAATCATAGATATGGAGTCTGCATTTTTTTTGACACTCCGGAGGCAGCTGATAAGTGGCTGGAGGACAAAATGAGAAAGACTCCAAATTAGAAGGGTGCAATTAATAAAATTAGCGTTAGTAATAATGGGTGTAAAATAAAGGGTTGCGCTCTTCTGTTTTTCTTATAAAAAGAGAAGGAGGAAGGAAAGAGAAAGGAGCCCCCCCCTTTTTTTCGCTCCCTTTTCACATTAGAAGCAACACACAAAAGTAGTAATGATTAGGTGATCAGAACGTAGTCATTAATAATAGGATTTACTTACATACTGTATTGTTGCATTGGTATGGGAGGAACTTAAAAAAGGAAAAAATAATAGGATTTATTTATATATTGTACTCTCGCATTGGTGAAATGAAAGAAAAAGGGAGAGAGAAATAGAAAGGGGGTGCTCTTGGGCTCCCCCCCCTTTTTTTCCCCCCATATTAGAAGCAACACACAAAAGTAGCAATGATTGGGTGATCAGAACTTAATCATTAATGACAGGATTTATTTACATACTGTATTGTTGCATTGATATGGGAGGAACTGAAAAAAAGGAAAAAAATAATAGGATTTATTTATATATTGTACTTTTGTATTGGTGAAATGAAAGAGAAATAGAAGGGGTGCTCTTGGGCTCCCCTTTTTTTTTTCTCTTCATATTAGAAGCAACACACAAAAGTAGCAATGATTGGGTGATCAGAACTTAATCATTAATAATAGGATTTATTTACATACTGTATTGTTGCATTGATATGGGAGGAACTTAAAAAAGGGAAAGATAATAGGATTTATTTATATATTGTACTCTTGTATTGGTGAAATCAATCCCTCATCCTCTGTCCTACATCGCCCATTAGAATATATTTGTGAGTTATAAAGTCAAATTAATCTCCTGGAATGTGAGGGGAATGGGTGCCAGGGAGAAAAAACAGGCAATATTAGAAATGTAAACAAAAAATTATAGATTCTGAAGGACGATTTATAATGCTATGGTGTACATTGAATGACAGGAACTTCCTACTGGTGAATGTCTATGTTCTCCCTCCTTATAATGATGAGGCTCTGAAAAAAATCTTTGGGAAAATGGCGGAGTCTCCAGATCTCCCAGCGTTGGTGCTGGGAGACTTTAAAAATATAATGAGCGAGGAGGAGGATAGACTTCAAAATCCAGCGGAATAAAAAAACCTATTAAAAAATGAGATTTGCAAAGCAAATACATAAGATGGGGCTACAGGATTTATGGAGATTAAGGTACTCGCTCAAGAGGGAATATTCATGTTGTTCTACTACATATGGTTCATTATCAAGAATTGACCTAGCTTTAGGCAATGAGAAATTCTCCCCCTGGTTGGACTCAATACAATTTGGTCCAAGAGGTCTTTCAGACCATTCTCCCCTTATACTAGTGTTGGAAACCAAGGAAGAGCTAATGACCCCACCATGGAAACTGAACCCACAATGGTCATTATTGTTACCGGAGGAAGACAAGGTAGAGCTACTTTTGAGGGAATTTATTGAAAATAACAAGGGTTTGACCTCTGAGATGTTTATACGGGACTCCATGAAGGCCTTCTTGCGCGGAGTGCTAATCAAAGAAATATCTAAGATAAAAAGGTATCTAGACAGAAAGAGGAGGATATAATGGACTCAGTAAATAAGATGGAAAAAAAATATATTGCAGATCCCACGGAAGAAAAAAATGCAACTTGGCAGGATGCACAGAAAACATATAGGGATTTCTGTATGCCCAAGCAGAGAATAGTAGATTTTTCTTGAGTCAAAAGAACTATGAGGCGGGGGAGCAAGTAGGCAGAGTCCTATCAATTATAACGCGAGCCCAAGAAGGTCAATCAACAATAGCAGCCTTAGAGATTCAACGGGTAATATAAAATATGATACAAGAAGTATTCAGAATATCTTTGTTGATTTTTATACAACATTATATAAATCCAGTGCATCGGGAGTGTCAGGAAAAATTAATGAGTTCTTGGATGGGGTGAACCTACCTAGATGTAATCCGGCAGAGAAAGAGTTTCTTGAAATTTCACAATTTCTTGAAGTTTCACAAATTCATAACGGTAAGGCGCCTGGTATGGATGGACTTCCATCCAAAATTTATAAAAAATATGGTAACATTTTTATTACCAAAATTGCTAGAGGTGATTAGTGTGGCTTATGAAGCCGGGGAACTGCCTAGTTCAATGCAGGAGACAGTGATAACAGTGATCCCCAAGAAGGATAAAGATTTATTATTACCTGAATCATATGGTCCAATATCCCTTTTAATGTCAGATGCTAAAATTATCGCACGGGTTCTAGCAAATAGATTATCAAAACATATAAATAGCCTAGTCCATACAGATCAAGCAGGATTTATACCCTCTAGCTCAACACCAAAAAACATAAGAAAGCTCTTTCTAAATATGCAGCTCCCCATGGAGAATGTAGGCTCCAGGGCAATTCTGTTTCTGGATGCACAAAAGGCATTCAACATGGTGGAATGGGATGGGCTATGGGATGTTTTAAATATTTTTGGAATAGGGCCAGGATTTATAAAATGGGTAAAAATGTTATATAAGGAACCCAAAGCAAGATTAAAAGTTAATAATACTGTTTCTAAACTATTTACATTAAATAGGGGGACAAGGCAGGGGTGCCCTTTGTCACCCTTGCTGTTTGCTCTGGTTATGGAGCCATTAGCACAAGCTATAAGACAATTAGCAAAAATAAAGGGATTTTGCAGAACAGGGAGGGAGGATAAAGTGGCACTATATTCAGACGATGCGCTGATTTCTCTTGGGGACACCGTTGGTTCACTGGAGGAGTTGATGAATCTTGTAATTGGGTTCGGGCAGTTCCCCGGCTTCCGAATTAACTGGGATAAATCTGTGTTACTCCCGCTGGATGATATTGAAACTCCATTAATAGGCCAAGCCGCTCAAATTCAAATTAAGGTCACTGTAAGGTATCTAGGGGTAGTCCTTTCACGGAACATCAGGGAATATATAAATTTAAATCTAAAACCCTTGCTGGCTAATTTTTAAGATAAAAGCAGAAGCTGGTATAAATTGCCATTGACGCTAATAGGCAAAGCTAATCTTATAAAAATTATCTGGTCACCACAATTACTTTATGTCTTCCACAACTCACCTGTCTGGATCACACAATTCTGGTTTCGAAAAATAGAATCTATCTTTAGAAAATTAATATGGAGAGGAAAATCATCATGGATTAAATTATCCACATTGATGCTAGCTAAAGAGAGTGGGGGTCTGGCCATCCCCCACCCGAGAAATTATTTTTTAGCAACACAGATACAGCATTTTAGCGGTTGGACGGAAGTGACAGAGACGGATAGCATACAGGGTCTTCTATGCTCCTTAAGTAGAGATGGGTACCAGTTGATATCCCTCCTGGAAGCAGGTAATATAATGAGAGATAAAAAGTGCCAGACTGGTGAGTTGTTTGAGAAGACATGGCAGGAAATTAGAAATATTCTAGATATTAAGGGATATACACTATTCACTCCTATCTGGAACAATAAAAAATATATGGAATTGTCAAAACTAGAAGGGTTCAATTTATGGAAGGCAAAAGGTAAAAATATATGTATCAATTGTTCCAGGAGGAAAAGATAAAAACTTTTGCCCAACTTGGGAAGGAATTTGGACTGCCCAACCAGAGATTCTTTCAATATCTTCAACTGAGGCACACTATTAGGACACAGGCGGGCCTTCAGGAATTTAAATTAAATAAACCTAATATATTAACAATACTGAATAAACGGGATAAACAGCAGGGTTTAATATCACAGATATATCACCAGCTACAAGAGCAATATCAGAAAAAAATAGTTTTACCAGCAAGGAGATTATGGGACCAGGAGCTAGGCGGAATTACTGATGAGCAGTGACAGGAGCACTGATGACTCTTTCTAAGGTCTCTGTGTCTCCGGCCCATTGCCTTGCTCAATTGTTTATGGTTCACAGAGCGTACTACACTCCAGAGAAAGTGTATAAATGAAAACGTAGGGATACAGATCAATGCAATAGATGTAAAAAAGAGAGGGCGGGGCTAATACATATGCTGTGGAGATGTCCCAAGCTCTATCGATACTGGCATGGAGTAATATCCATAATTAATGATCGTCTTGGGACATTTATAGGAATGGATCCAGGGATTTGGCTCCTAAACATCCTGGACAATTCCGGGATGTCGGGAGACAATGTCATCCCACTCATAAGGAGTCTGTTTCAGGCTCGTAAGCTCATAGCTAAAAAATGGATTTCACATTAACCACCGACAGTAGAAGAATGGAAAATACAAATGTGTGAGACTATTTTGAAAGAAAGGTACACCTTCACACACAGGGGTCAACTGGGAAAATTTTAAAAAATTTGGAAAAAATGGATGGAGGTGAGGACAGAATAAAATAGAACGGAGGGAAGGAGGAGGGTTTGGGTTCCCTTTTTTTTTTTTTTTTTTCTTTTCCATACATGGTTGGGGTATGTATTGTATGCAATATGTTATGTGTTGTATATTTTAAGAAAAAACAATAAAAAGATGATTTGATTTAAAAAAAAAGAGATCTCCCCCCGCTGAGCTGTTACGTTCTGACAAGGAACACCCCCTGCCGCCAGGACACTCCGGTCAGCCAGTGCCAATGTTCATCCTACAGAGGCAGGCCGTTTGACATACACACAGGCTGAATGTTGGCCGGTTGTTATTGAACCAGCCGATGTCTGTCAACATTCGGCCCGTGTGTACTAGGCATAAACCAAAGTTTATTCCTTCTCTTGTGATCACTAATGATAAGCAAATCAATTTGTCATAATGGGGTTTTTAGTGTATTGGACTTATTGGCTTAAGGTGGAAATTTCCAAAATTTTATTGCTGCAAACCAAAAAATGAAAAGTCTGTATTTTCAGAGTTTGCTCCCACTCATATTAGTTGTAATGCGTTCCAATCTTCCAGTGTGTTCTGCTGCCCTAAACAGTAGCTAGCCAGCAGGGGTGATGTGGTTTGGCACATTTCCACATTAAAGCTTTAGCTGTGGCAGCCATTGCCCAACAGTAAAAAGACAGTACTTGGAAAATAGGTACATAGCGTGGGATAGTTCTTATTTGTTTTCAACACTCGTAACATCTGTAACATTGCTTATGATTCTATTTAAGGAAATGTCCAGTAGTTGTATATGTATTTGTCTTTATTATTGCCAAGATTAAAAAAATAATATTTTAAAAATAGTTTTCTTTTTTTGTCCGGCAAATATGAAATATGAAATATCTCATATAAATATTATACTCTCCTTCTCTGTTGGTAGTTTACACTACTTAGATTCTTTTTCATATAGCTCAATAGCTTCATATAGTTCAATAGCTCAAGCTGAAGTTCACACATACCACTCCTTCCTCCCCATGAGATACATAGTACCCCTAGTCATATACAGAAAAAAGTTGTAACCTAGAAATAAAGACACCCAAATGTTTGACAAGTTCTTTATTAAGAAAAAAAATCTGCGAAACATGTCCCTCATTGTAAATCCATCATCAATCACAATGCCCGCCACTCACTCACCCATTGAAAAAAAGAAACCAGACAACACAACACACGCAACTGATCCTGATGGTAACACTAACTGAATGGCAGCTCCCCAAACTGTCATCAGCTATATAAAGGAAGGAAAGAAGATAGTGGGGTTGGGGTTGGGGTTAGGGTTAGGCCCCATTCACACCAATGTGTTTTTTCATGCTTTTTGCTTTATGCAGAGACGCAGGGCATTTTTTAACATGGGTTTTTAACATGGGTTCCTATGGAACATGTTTACATCAATGCATTTTTGTGACTCTGCGTTTTTGAAAAGGGTCAGGGACTGTTTTAAATGCAAAACAGTGCTTTTTTGTGTGTTTTTTTTAAAGGGTATATTTATTGAAGTTTTTGCACAATGTACAATAAAAATCAAACTTTGTTAACCATCTTGAGTTGTCATTTCAAATATTAATTTACATATAGTTCACACGTTATGTCAATAACTATGAAAGGTACCATCAGCATTATATATTAGTATTAAAGAGGAAGTAAACTCTGATGCTTCCTCTTCATTACTCTGCAATGTAAAAGCATAATGGGCTAGTATGCATCGCATATTAGCCCGTTATGTGGCACACAGCTGCATTGGAAGCCCGCAATATCCCTGCTTCAGGCCACATCCATCTTCTGCCCCTCTTCCTTCCGGGGCCGCGGACTCAGGCTCTATGACTGGCCGGAGTGGCGTGACGTCACTCCCGCGCTCCCTTCCGAGAGCTGCCAATCGTGGCACGATCTCAGTGAAGAAACAGCACGGAGGCCGTTTCTTCACTGGGCATGTGCACGATGATGTGCCCGCTTGTGCCTACATCATCGGACACATGCCCAGTGAAGAAACGCCCTCCATGCCGTTTCTTCACTGGGCATGTGCCCGATGATGTGGGCACAAGCGAGTACACTGTATATCTCCTAAATCATGTAGGTTTAGGAGATATGCAGGGAACCTACAGGTAAGCCTTATTATAGGCTTACCTGTAGATTAAAGTGGTTGTCAGGGGTTGACAACCACTTTAAGGCAGAATGTAAAGAAAGCTGTCATGTCATATAATGGTACTGCTTAAAGATTCAGATGCATGTATCACAGGTCCATTAAATTTTCACATTTTTACTATGACAGTGTAGTCCCACTCCAATATTCTTTGTTTAAATTCTAAACATCTATGTCTCCTGAAACCTCATCCAGACCACAGTTTTTCTTTAATCAGAAAGGATTTTTATTGAAATCAAACATGGTAACAGATCAATCAGCATTATATTTTCCAGAGTTCAGATACCAGCATTACAAGTACTATGACTTTAAATTCCTCTTATAGAGTTCTTGAGTACAGGTAAAATAAAATAATATAGCATAATGCACCCCTTCACCCCCCAGAGCACAGACAAATCC
The DNA here is from genome assembly GCA_018402905.1 of Glandirana rugosa. Taxonomy (NCBI): domain Eukaryota; kingdom Metazoa; phylum Chordata; class Amphibia; order Anura; family Ranidae; genus Glandirana; species Glandirana rugosa. The sequence goes on from BLSH010160085.1 coordinate 459,144, forward strand.
CCTCATCAGAATGATAATAACTTCTACCTTAGTGGAACCCCTCAAGTGAGTAATCTGTACAATATCAAGTCAACTGGGCTGAGACCAGGTGTGTCTAACCATGGAGACCATACTGTGTTAAATTTGTTGGCTCTACCTCTGTGCTCGAAGATGTATTTCTCAAGTCTGATGGTATCCCCCTTATGGTTTATCCATTCCCCTAAGGTGGGTGGCTCAGCATCCCTCCAGTGCCTAAGTTTGCGAGCTTGAAAAAGCACTCTACCAATTGCCCCTCTGTGAGCGTCTTCCTCAAGAAAGTCGTCAAGGATGCCCAACAGACCTGGCCTTCAGGTTCTGGGGAACTTTCACTTGGAATACCTTGTTGATGGTGTCCACCACCCCTGTCCAGTAAATATGGAGCTTAGGGCATCTCCAGATTATGTGGATTAGGTCTCCATGGCCTCTGAGGCACCTGGTGCACTCAGGGCCATCTCTTAGACCCATCCTGTATAGTTTCTCAGGGGTATAGTGTACACGTAAAACAATATACAACTGAGAGAGGCGCTGTGCCACATTAAGGGAGGAAGAATGTATTGCCTGTAGAGCTTCTTCCCATTGGCCTTCCTCAAGAATCCCCACATCCTGCTCCCACAAGGTGGCTGCATTGGATGGGAAACCCTTCAGGTATGTGCTGGATAACATAGTGTAGCAATGCAAAATTAACCCTTTAAAGTAGGATACCTCAGCCATATAATTGTATATGAGGGCTGGAGAATGTACCCATGAGGCCTTTCTGTATCCCGACTGTGTGATGAAGTTGCAGATAAGGGTAGTACATGGATTGAGGTAGGTTAAATATAGTTTTTAATGTGTCAAAGGAGTTAAGTTTACCCTCCGAGAAGATGTGTTTAAGGTGTGTGACCCCATAATGACGCCATCTAGTGGCACAAGTTAGGGATTGTAGCTCCCTGTAGTGGGCATAGTCCCAAATTGGACTATATCCCTTGTAGCCCTCAACTTCTTGTAAATATCTAACTTTGTTCCAGAACTTTTGCATTAGTACATATGTGGGGAATAGTTTATTAGATTTGGCATATGCCAATGCCTCCAGGCCCCCGGATACACCCAGAGTGGCCGTAAACGTGGCGTATCAGAGCTGTGGTCGGGTCTGTGTTACCTCCCTCACTGGTCTCCTCCACAGGCAAAGCTCAAGCAATATGCTGCAGTTGAGTCACTAGATAATAAAGCCAGGGGTTGGGCAAAGCCAATCCCCCACTATCTTTTGGTTTTTGCAGTTGCTAAAATCTGATCCTCAGGGGTTTATCATGCCAAATGAAGGATTGAAACAGTGAATTAATAATTTTGAAAGATTTTGAGGGGGATTACCATAGGCGTATTGTGCAGTATATATAAAAGCTGTGGCATGAATACCATCTTTATGAGGTTAACCCTGCCCACTAGGGACATCTTAAGTTTAGCCCATACTTTGGTTTTATCCCGTATACACCCCTACAGTGGGGACAAGTTCAGAGTCATGTAATCCCTGGGCCGGGGGAAACCTGTACCCCTAGGTATTTAAAGGAGGGAGTTATTTGAATTTTTTGAAGTGTGGTATCTTGGCCACCTATTTGGGAGTCCAGTAACATAAGAGAAGACAGTTAATTAGTAGTCCTGAGTATCTACCAAACTCTGAGATGCACGACATGGCCTCCCGCAGTGACCCGGCCATGTCTCCCAGCAACAGCATAGTGTCATCCGCGTAAAGCATCAGCTTCTCATGGAAGTCTCCATATTTAAACCCTGAAATCAATGGGTTTGTGCGGATTGCTGCCGCCATGGGCTCTATGGCAATCACGAACAACAGGGGGGAGAGGGGGCAGCCCTGACGTGTGCCCCTATATAGGGGAAAAGGACTAGAAGTATGGCCTGCCATCCTGATGTAAAGCAACCTCACCCAGGACAAGAATGTAGGGCCAAACCCAAACCTAGTCACATTGGTCCACAAATATTGCCATTCCGCACTATCGAAGGCTTTTTGGGCATCCAGCGACAATATCGCCCTGTCCCCCATGTTGTCCGTCTGTGATTGGATGTTAACGTATAATCTTCGCAGATTGAGGCACGTGGACCTCTCAGGTATGAAGCCTGATTGTAGACTCAAAAGGAAGGGTAGGCGGCACTCCACTAATACATTTTAGCAGCTTGAAATTTTATTCATCAAATAGCCATGTACAGGAAAGGAGGTAGACGCATTTCACTTGTACAACACAAGCTTAATCATTACAAAGACAGTATACAAAAGATCAGCTATTTGAGGCTTCAGGCTGGGTTCACACTATCCGACAAAAAAACGGTCCTACTTTGATCCTACACTGCTGTGCGATTTACGGTCCTACATGGGGTCAAAGTCGGACCGTTTGTCTGTGAACAGGGATCCGACTTTGATCCCGACAATGCCAGGCACTTTGTGCTCTGGGGATCTTGAAGGGGAACTCCACGCCAAATTTAAAAAAAAACTATCATGGGGTCCCCCTCCAGGAGCATACCAGGCCCTTTGGTCTGGTACAGATTTTAAGGGGACCGCCATGCCGAAAAATCAGCGTGGGGCCCCCCCCAAAATCCATACCAGACCCTTATCCGAGCACGCAGCCCAGCAGGCCAGGAAAGGGGGTGGGGACGAGCGAGCGGCCCCCTCCCTCCTGGACCATACCAGGCCGCGTGCCCTCAACATGGGGAGTATGGGTGCTTTGGGGTAGGGGGGCTCTGCGCCCCCCACCCCAAAGCACCTTGTCCCCATGTTGATGAGGACAAGGGCCTCTTCCCGACAACCCTGGCCGGTGGTTGTCGGGGTCTGCGGGCGGGGACTCATTGGAATCTGGAAGCCCCCTTTAACAAGGGGGCCCCCAGATGCCGGCCCCCCACCCTATGTAAATGAGTATGGGGTACATCGTACCCCTACCCATTTACCTGGAGAGAAATATGTGCACAAAAAAACACACAGCTTTTTAAAATATTTTATTAAATCTGCTCCGGCGTCTTCTCCCCTCTCCGGTGTCTTCTTTTCTTCGGCTCTTTTGCGGGGTCTTTCATCTTCTGAGGGGTCTTTTCTTCTCCTCGGCGGCGTCTTCTGCTCTTTTGCCGGGCTTCTCCGCTGTCCTCTTCCCTCTCTTCTTCTTCTTCTTCTTTTCTTCTTCCCATGTTGACACGAAGCGTTCTCCTTCACAAATGCCCTCGCCGCTCTGTGCTGTGCCTTATATTGGCATGGGGCGTGGCCAGGGCGTTTTCTCGGCTTCTTTTCTTCTGTGGCCTCTCCCCTCTTCTGCGGCCTCGTCTAAATTATTTTATAAAATTTTTCGACACACAAAAAAACACGTGTATAAAGAGAGGTCCATTTACCCATCCCCATGCTACATGGGGTATGAGTAAATGTATCCCACCCCCCGGC
>BLSH010160085.1:468261-490113 GCA_018402905.1 Glandirana rugosa
TCGTCCCGGACGCCAGTATTAGTAGTCATTTCAACCCAGGTGGTTGCAGTGTTAACAGTTTGCTAGAAAGGCTTTTACTGGTCAAAGTTTAAGACACGCACATACCGATCGTATTCCGTTCAACGAAAACTCACAAAGGCGTAAAGAAAGGATGTTAAAACGTCGCTAAACGAAAAAGAAAAATTTAAACAATAACCCACCTAATTTTTGGTGTTTAGCGTCGTTTTAACGACATTTTTGCGTCATTTTTTCGTGATGTACCAAAAGACGTCGAAGAGGTAACTTGGTTTTATGTGTTTTTTCAGGAGGAATATTTATTGGTTGGTATATGAAAATATAGACGGGGGGGGGGGGGCAAACGTAACTGGTAAACCCTCCGTTATTACAGTTTTCACAAAGTCTACGGGGGGGGGGGGGCAGATATAAAAGTATATGGTTGGTTATTTATAAGGAGGACTTTTTTGTGTATTTTGGTTCAATGGAGAAGCTGCAGAAAACCATGTAGTGCTTTTTTACTGCGTTTTTACAGCAATTTTGCTGCGATTTGTGGTTTTTAATCCACCCAATAACAAATTTAAAAAGAAAAAGCAAATCGCTGCAAAATTGTAGGAAAGAAATGCGGAAACACTCAAAAGCAACTTGCCTTATGCTAGCCATACACGCACAGAATTTGAAACTGGTCATTTTCGGAAAGATCGTTTGACAATTGTGACGTTGGTGGACCCAACTTTACTGATGATTATGACCGCAGGCCCTGCTAATGTCAATGGATCAGAACTGAAAACTTTTACCATTTCAACTAAAGTGTATACGTGTAGGTTGTAATGGAAACAATAAGAATATTCTATCTTGTATAATTAATTATATATACGTTTTTATTGTTATCCAACGGCCACTATGATCATCGAAACGATCATTCTTTTTTTCTGTCAGTTAGTGGCCAATTCGCTTTTGACTGATGAATAATTGTTTAGTCTGCAAACAGCCGAAATTCTGTGTATGTATTGCCAGCATTAGGGTTGGGGTTAGGGTTTAGTTTTTCCCTTGAAGGTCAAAGGTCAGGAGTTCGACCCCTTTCACACTGAGCGCCTCTGCCGCTAGTATTGTTTTAGCTGTGCTTTTTGGCCGCTAGTGGGACACTTGTTACCCAAAAAAATGGTAAAAAATCCCATTTTGCGGCACTTTCAAAGCACTTTTCAGGCTCTTTGGAAGCACTGCCCATTTATTGCAATGGGCAGGGTGTTTTGGGAGCGCTATTTACAGAGCTCCCAAACCGCCCCAAAGATGCTGCATGTGGGAATTTTTGCAACGTCCCACAAGCGCACCGCCGCATTGTGAAAAGACACACTGCAGTGAATAGGAGGAAGTTTTCAGGCGCTTTATAGAGGCTATTTCTAGCGCCTAAAAACCACCTCAGTGTGAAAGTAGCCTTAGGGTTAGGGTTTTCCCTTGAAGGTCAAAGGTCAGGAAATTTGTTAATTATCGTTTTCATTTCATTCCTTTTTTTTTTTTGGGTCATTCGTTATGATTGAAATTCATTACTTTCTGAAAATCCGAAAAAATTCGTAAGTTCGTAAATTCGAAAATTCGAAAGCTTGGAAATTCGAAAACTCTAAAATCCGAAAATTCAAAAGAACGTAAATCCAAAATAAGTACAAAAAGTTGAAAATCCGAAAATTTGAAAATCCAAAATAGTAACTAATTAACTAATAATAACTATTAAATTATAGTCATTGGAATTTCCTTTCAAATTTGGCTGTTAGTGAAAGTAATGAATACAAATTTATCCAAAGTTACAACTTGTCCAAAATAACTAATGCCACATCTCAACGAATGGAACATAACAAATCAATAATAGATAATAATAAAAAGTATTTTTTTTTATTATTATTAATTCGTTACGTTCCATTTTAGATGCTGCATTCGTTATTTCGGATAATTCATAACTTCGGATAAATTCGTATTTGTTACACTAACAGCCAAATTTTAAAGGAAATTCCAATACCTATTATGTTCGAATTATTCTGAAAAATTAATTAAATGGATTTTCGTTAATTCAAATATTTCCAAATTAACAAATTTGTCTAATTTAGTTGAAAAACTAATTCGGGGTGAAACAAATTGCACATGTCTACGAGTTACCCTAATGTAGAACATGTCTCGCATACATAAATTTGGGGAAAGGATTTACGAAAGAAATAGGATATGTTCTCTTTGCAACGTGAATGATAGAAAATAAGGCAAACACAGCTTCATTTGATTAACCAATCACAGTAAATATTACAATATTTACGGTCTCTATTTTAGTATATCAACCGCAACCAATTTTTTTTTCTATTGTCAACCATACTGTTGACAATTAGACATTTTAAAAATGCAAAAAATGTTAAATTAAGGCGTATCTTTTTTCTACACTTAAAAGTGGTTTTCTTTTCTTTTTTCCCTGACAAAGTAAAGTTATTCTCACTTGTCTTTGTTACTAATCATACTGTGTTATTTAATATATGGTATTCCACTATGGGCGATAGCCACGGAGTGGACATATAGATTTATTATCATCTACCACTTTATATCTGTAATATGTTTTCCATTATTAATAATAAAAATATTTTCAACTCTTAATTAAGGCGTATCTCGTTCAGTATCTAGCTGTGTTGTACATGTATATAAAGATTTTTGTAAAGCGCTGCGCAAACTGCTGGCGCTATATAAATCCTGTATAATAATAATAATAATAATAAAGACCATAAGTTTGGGTAGGCAAATTGCATATGAGTGTAGAAAGTTCTAGTGTGACTACAGACTGTATGCTGAATGCGGTGCCATGCTCCAGGGCACAGTAATAAGCCCCTGTGTCTGACCACTGAATATTTTTTATCATCAGCTGAAAGATCTTTTTCTCTGGGTCATGATAAGCAGAGAACCGATCCCGGTACTCCTCATCCAGATCATTTTTCTTAGAGTCATCATGCAGAAGAAATTTGAGAGCCTCATCTGACGTCTGTGAATACCAGATCAGGACATATTTGGTGGTTGTATAACTACAGTTCAAGGTTACAGTAGCACCTTCTTGAACTGTCATTTCACGATCATATTGGGTCACATCATTGGCTACCAAAGAAGTTATAAGAAAAAACACAACAAAGAAGGCTGAAAATAAAGATACGTAGCAATTCCGAGCCATTGCAGTCCTTAAACGTCTTAACATCAGCAGTGAGCTTTCTGTCCTTCCTGCAGATGGTTGTCGGCATACAAAGCTTTCATCATCTGCTTATAACCACTACATGCACCACACCCAGAAAATAAGTATATGCCTCTGATCTGGGAGGGGTGAGCAAGTTTTTCTATAAAGACTGTTAACTCTGTAATTAACTGCATTATTTATGTGATAGACATGGTAAAGAGAACAACCTTCGACCAGAAGTAGAATCGGTTCATTTTAACGCCATCCAGGAAACCCTGCAACTGTGCTTATGTCAAACATTCTACACAGGTTACCATTTACCTATCAGGTAGATAATCCATTACAGCCAGGAATTAGCCAGTAAAACATCACAATACTAATATAGCAGTGTGGAGAGATGGATTCAACCCAACTCTTATGTGTTTACATTCCTATAGTATATAGCAGTGATGGCGAACATTGGCACCCCAGATGTTTTGGAACTACATTACCCATGATGCTCAACTACACTGCAGAATGCATGAGCATCATGGGAAATGTAGTTCCAAAACATCTGGGGTGCCAAGGTTCACCATCACTGGTATATACAGTAGGAACCACACTACCAGCTCACTGAATACCCATTTCCGTAAGAGTGGCATGCGGAGTTCTATATATTTATTGATTTCTTGGTAGCTATGACATGACTATCTTTGTGTTGAACAGCAAGAAGTGATTGTAATGGTCAGGTGTTTTTGTACAATCAAGCAATGTATTTTACCAGTGTGAGCGTCGCCAACCGCACAATAGTACATAGCTCTGTCTGTCACGCTCAGATTGGCGATAGTTAAAATGGAGCTGGATGAATTTGTCATGGCGCTGAATTTATTGTTGCCATTCATAGGGTTCTTGCCAGCTGGGGTACTTGAATCATGTAGCACAAACTGTATTGTATTATTAGGATAATGTCTGTACCAGTATAGGAAAGCACTGGCGCTGTTGGATGTATAATTGCAAAGGAGTGCTTTGTTCTCATTTTCTCGTCCTTCATCTGTAGGAGGCTGTAAGATGGTGTCTCCGTGTATTTGTTCTATGGTGGAGAAACGTTAATTAATGCACTGTTAGATGACTTCCTGAGTAGCAGCCTTCCTTAGTAACTACTTACCATGAAATATACCTGTAATAACTGCAATCAATATGTAATAGCACATTGCAGATTTTTAAATAACTTCTGTCTTCCGAGATGTGATATTTCAAATGTAGGATTGACTTTGTAATGGTGCAGTCATAACTCGTGGCTTCAAGGGAAGTAGTGGGAGTGTCAAAGTTAGCATAATCATATTTTCACATCTGTTATAAACGAAAAGTTGGCAATGCTGGCAGCATAATAAAAGATCAAAAGATAGTCCGTGTGGTAAAGGGGCATTGGATATTCTCTCTTTGCACACATTTATAGAGGTTCCTGTGTACCCCTCCTTTTTTGTATATGTAGCGTCCTCTACCATAGGTAGGTGCCTAGAGATTGATTTTTGTTGAGAGTAGGTAAAATTTAGTCAGGCCTGATTGTTTTGATTCTGGGCAGGGGAGTGGCCCAGGGAGGACTGGAGACTGCAGGAAGCAACACCTCTTGGTTACCCCTCCCCTCTTCTTCACAAAGTTCTGGAAAAGGGGATGGGAAGAGGAGGTGAGGCTTCCTGATGTATGTTAAGGAGCCCAGACCAATCCCCAACTTGGATTGGCAGGGGGCAGGCCTCCTTAAATACTGTGATCTTCCCAGAGGGAGTAGGAGTGTTTGGGTGGAAGTGACAGAGATTGAATAGTGTGGAGGCTGTCAGGGCCTGAGGGAGCCCCTAGATGGGGGGGGGGGTGACCTTGGCCTGGGAGAGCTCAGATGCAGCCAGGAGGAGAGAGAGATCCTGGAAGAGAGGCACAAGGGTGAGCGGAAGAGGACAGCAGGAGAGAGGACACTATCAGAGAGATCTCCGGGACAAACTACAAGTAACAGCGAGTGACATAGCCTCGGGGGGTGGAGATGTACAAAACAGATTGGGGGTGTAGCCAATGGCCCCCTTAGGGGTGGCTGGTTGATGTGGTTCACCTGCTCACAACTGCCCTCAATCACCTTCCTACTGGCATCCGGAGTCAAAAAACAGGCTTGTTCTTTGTTTTTGTTGTTTTTATTTAGGGCCTGAACTTGGATAGGGGTTGGGGTAGTTATGGGTTGCCTAAAGATCAAACAGTTCTGTACATAGGACCACTATATACACTCTCCAGTATATACATTTCTTCTCCAACTTCACTTCAGCACTCTTCTTGCTTTTCTGATAACTTCTAGTTCCTCTCTCCTGCACACTTCTTGCTTCTCACTGGTGAGGCCTGGAAGGAAATTTACCAGGCCTCCAAACAAACGTGCACGGCCTAGCTAGCACATATGAGACCTGATGTAGATTTATCAGGCCTCTGGACCACCCTTTGTGGGTATGGGTTTAAGGTTCCCCTTGTGTAGCAAAGTCAGTTAGTTGGTGCTAGCTAGCCACGGTGGACTACAACTCCCAGTCCATCCGCACACTGTCCATGACACCAGGCCCCAATCTCCTCCTGCGCCTTGTCCAGACTGTCTTCTTCCCAATTTGTCTTGTGCATCTTACTTCCTTGGGCTGTGTTACTCACTGTTACTTGTAGTTCCTCCCGGAGATCTCTCTGATAGTGTTCTCACTCCTGCTGTCCTCTTCCACTCACCCTTGTGCCTCTCCTCCAGGATCTCTCTCTCTCCTCCTGGCTGCACCTGAGCTCTCCCAGGCATAGGTCACCAAGGTCAATTTTCAGGAGCTCTTATAGCTTCCTTTTAATTTTATTCTCATCTATTTACCATGTCATGTAATGTTCTGCTGTAATGTACAACTTTATATCTGACTCTATTGATCCTGTCTTTCGCCTTTGCTTAAATAAAAAATTTGAAAAAAAAAAAAGACACAACTGAGCATGTGCAGGTCAGCTACCCTGCCTGTGTTAAGCTGGCCTTCCCCAGATAGACAGTGCAGGGAGGGGAAGATCTATGCATACAGGATAAAACAGCCTTTTTACACAATGCAGAGGAGTAACCCCTTAAGTTCCACAGTGAGTATAACAAGCATGCTATGCTGCATATAAAGACTGATTTTACTGTTGTGGGTTTAGTAACACTTTAACATTCCATTGTATTATTTACTTAAAGTAAAACAATAAATTATATGAACCTCTTAATACAAATTAACTCCTTTCTTAAAGAGGAGTTCCACCCAAAAGTGGAACTTCCGCTTTAAGGACTCCTCGCCCCCTTACATGTCACATTTGCCGTGTAATTTTTTGGGGGGTGAGTGGGTACCTAGTTTTAGCAGGTACCCAGCTCCCACTTTCGCTCTGGCCACCTAGGCGACTCGAGCAGACCAAGGGTTCGGCCGGCTGCATCGCTGGATCGTGAGTGTCAGAGAACCTCTGCTACCAATCCCCCTGGAATTCGGGTCTGGAAGCCTGTGCATGGGCGCATGTAGCATGTGCGCGTGCCTGTGCACGTGTGCGCGTGCGTGTGCGCCGGCATTGGCGCCCAAACAGCCATTTAAGCTGACAGCACCCTGCAATCAGTGCTGTCCATTCTACAGCGTTTGTGTGTTCCTGAGCGACCCGTTACCTGAGTATCTGTTCCTGTGACCCGGCTTGTCTTTAAACTTCTTTGATCTCTGCCTGCATCTACCCCCAGTTTGCCCACGACAACTCTTCTGCCTGATCTCGGTGTACCTTTGCCCATTGACGGCCCTGCCTGTACCTGACAACTCTTCTGCCTGCACCTTCTGTACCGCATTGCCAGCTAGTTGCCGACCCAGCCTGCATCACTACTCTAGAAAAATTTGAAGTATTCATTTATAGTGCTACCACCAGGAGCCACTGGAAATTGCCTAGAATTCCTTTTCCCAGTAATTGCCCCACAGCCAGGCACACAATCACAGTCACTCTTTGGCTCAATAACAAGTCCAGGGGTGTTTTTATTTCTGGGGTAACTGAGATAGGGTTAAGGGAATTTAATGGGATACTCCAAAAATGACTTTGTATAAGATGAGGACAGTAAACTGCCTTCTGTAGAACTGAAGCAAAGGTCCTTGCAAAAGCAAAATGTGGTCTTGGCTATGTAGTAGAAGCAGTTAAAAGCACACAAGTTCCTTTCTTTTAGTAATCAGAGCAGAATCCCTTCACAAAGAACTGAGCTCTTCAAGAGACCAGCCATTGTCCCCTTTAGACAAACACACAGCTGACTCTCTAGCACCAGAGGTGTGGTAGCACCTCAAAAGTCTCTAAGATCTCTCTCACTGTCTGTACTTACAAATGTCCTAGGAAAGTTGGTTGCCTCCTTCCAACATCCATGCAATACTTTCTCCTCTGATACCAGACTAGATCTTCAGGCGACAGCCCTTCAGTCAGCTCTCTGTAACTTCAGCATCCAGGCACCCAAAAGCAAGGTCCATAAAGACACGGATGGGCGAGTTTGGGGTGGAGGAACTTGACTGGCCTACACATAGTCCTGACCTCAACCTGATAGAACACCTTTGGGATGAATTAAAGCGGAGACTGCTAGCCAGGCCTTCTCGTCCAACATGAGTGCCTGACCTCACAAATGCGATTCTGGAAAAATGGTCAACCATTCCCATAGACACACTACTAACCCTTGTGGACAGCCTTCCCAGAAGTGTTGAAGCTCTTATAGTTGCAAAGGGTGGGCCAACTCAATATTGAACCCTACAGACTAAGACTGGGATGCCATTAAAGTTCATGTGCGTCTAAAGACAGGCATCCCAATACTTTTGGCAATATAGTATATATACACGCTGCTATTTGCATTGTTGCACACCTATGTTCTAGAGCAGTGGTTCTCAACTCCTGTCCTCACTCCAAATAGATAGGCCCACAGGGAATTTGACACAGCACCACTGCCCCAGAAAGGTGTGACACAGTAATAAAAATTATGTTGTTTATTTAATCCAAAGTTAAAAGAGTATCACATATGATAAGTGACCATTAGGTCTAAATACAAAATACATTGTACATTAACAATACGCACAATAATGAACCACTATGACATATTATACCAGTGTAAGAGCTATCAAACCATCAGGCATATAGTGTGTCCTGATATACAAGGCTTGGCTCCATATCCAACATGTTTCGAAGTTCAAAGATTTCATTTCTACTTCTTCCTCAGGAAAGACACTGTATAACGTGGTTCTGAAAGATAACAGCAAGCATAAATATATGGCAAGAGTTATGCAATTTCATAGTATCAAAATGTACCACTTTTATCACAGTAATTGTAATGGCATACACATGCATACAGAGATGGTCTATGGGTGTGGGTCTGTCTCCCCACTGCGCTGATACTCACCCTAATACATTAATAGGTAACAAATTGGACTGCAGTCAAGTAGAACCAGACCAGGATGACTTCACAATGTCCGGAACTGCAGGGGTCTCACCGAGACTGGAAAATAATTCAAAGTGATACAGTGGAATGCCAGGGTGGCAGACGGAGCCTTTGGGTGGTCCCCAAAGAACAGCCCCCCACACACATACCCTCTGTCCCCCACAAGAATCAAGTAACAAGGGACAGGAAGCATCCCCCACTGGACACCTAGAGGAAAAAGAACACTAATTGGTACAATTCAGTGAGGTCCAGCAAGCCTCGAGAGTGTATATGAAGCAAGATGCTGACTTACTAAGTAGATGGAAACCCCAATAATGAACTCACACCACGTACATTGTAGGTAAGGGTAAACTGCAAATAAAGGGTAATGTCAAATTAATAATAAAGTACAATTGTTTGAACAAAAAGTTCAAATTAAGGGGGAAAGAAAGTCCCCCTTAAAAAAGTGAAGTATCACCAAAGTGACTCAGTGTAAGGTTGCTTACCCCTATGCTGCAAGAGGGCAGTCCGCAATGTGATTGTGGTGAGGGCAATGGAGGCAATAAAGCCCCACAGCAAAAAGGCTTGATATAAGTAGGGAAGGCCCCTCCCTAAAGGGGAGGGAACCAAGTCAAGGCGTCATTAAGTATTGGAGCTCATTATAGCAGTCAGGGTGTCTACTCACCCACCTGTGTGTGCTCAACGGTCACCTATAGGGTTGCATGGGAAAAAAAGGCTCCCCGTCCTGATGATTCCCCGCCGCAGCGGCGTCCGACGACACCGCGCGGACCTCACACGCAGACGCAATGGCGTCCGACATCATCGCGGCGCAGGTGCACATGGTAGCAAGTAACCGCCCCCCTAGCTGACGAAGCAGCTGGGGGGGCCTACGTGCGCCGGGGGGGGGGGGAAGGAAGGAGTGAAGGGGCGGGAACTCCAGAAAACAACCCGAGGCTCAATCCGAGCTCCCACCATGCGAGGTCAAAGTGTAAGTTGGCAATAAAATACCACCAAGGCAATTGACTCAACAATTATGATGTAAACCAATGTAGGGATCAGAAGGACAATTAAAATAATGGTAGGGGATAAACCAGCGCATAGTTGTAAGAGGCAGACACACATCCATGTACAAAAGGATACATAAGGCATATAGCAAATGGAATAAAACATTCAAAAACAGCAGCTATGTGAGCCAAGAGATCAGTTAGAAGGTTCAATGGCATTAAGAATGACAATCCATCTCAACTCCCGCTGTAAGAGCAGTTTATCCATATCCCCCCCTCATAGACTGGCGTGTACCCGATCTAAGGCCACAAACTTGACCATGGGCAACTCCTGTATTTGGGACCCACTAACAGGCCAGGTTTGCAGGATAACTGAAATACATCACAGGTGATATAATTTGCTGCTCAGTGATTGCAGTATTCTAGTCTGCATCTCCCCAAGGTAATACTTAAAATATGGCCTGTTGGTGGGTCCCGAGGACAGGAGTTGAGAACCACTGTTCTAGAGAGTTCTACAGGTTTCTGGAACGCAGAGGAAACAATCAAACCAGCAGCAGCTGAAACATTGAGCAAACATTATTAGTGCTCTGAATTGCCAGACGTCTGCTAGTACCCGTATACTGTTTCTGCATACTGAAAAACTGATAATTTCTCTCTGATTTAACTCTCTACAGTGTCTGAATTTGCCATGCCTGAATTACACATGATTACCAGAGACGTCATTTTTGTTTGAACTATTAATGACATCATAGAGCTCATAGCAGTGTTTTGCTTTAATGGCAAGAAAGAAGTATAATTTTTATTAAACATGGTACTGCAAAAAAACATATTTTTTTAAAAATGTGAAATGGTCGCTTTAACTGACAATTGCGTAGTCGTGCGACGTTGTACCCAAACAAAATTTACGTCCTTTTTTCCCACAAATAGAGCTTTCTTTTGGTGGTATTTGATCACCTCTGCGATTTTTATTTTTTGCTATAATACATATTCAAAAAAAAAAAAAAAATGTATTCATCAGTTTAGGCCGATATATATTCTTCCTCATATTTTTGGTGAAAAAAATCGCAATAAGCGTATATTGATTGGTTTGCGCAAAAGTTATAGCATTTACAAACAATGAGAATTAATTTATGGCGCTCTTATTTATTTATTTAATTTTTTTTACCAGTAATGGCGGCGATCTGCAATTTTTAGCAGGAGTACGACATTGCGGCGGACATATTGGACACTTTTGATACATTTTTGGGACCATTGGCATTTATACAGCAATCAGAGCTAAATATAGCCACTGATTACTGTATAAATGTCACTGCCAGGGAAGGGGTTTCTTACTGTGTGGGGGCCTTGCTGACTGGGGGAGGAGAGTGACGGCTGCTCCCATATACTGGGAACATACGATCACTCTCCTCTCCCCTGTCAGAACGGGGATCCGCTTGTTTACATACATGAATTCCTGTCCTGTCACTGCCGGAGAGTGATCGAGGGTGGCCGGCGGACGTCGTGTCCGCCCTACCCGCATACTGGCTCCCCTTCTAGTGTGTGAGTGCGCCCAAAAAACTCGCTCCTGTGGCCAAAATCAGGTGATGGTGGTTCGTGTAGGTAGTGTGCTTAGTCATAGCCCATCATTAGTCATGGGCTATGACTAAGCACCCTACCCTCATGGTGTGAAACACGTAAGTTTCCTATATGATGTTGTAACTTATTTTAGATTTTATGCAAACTACAATAAAGGTGTTAAATGGAGTGCGGCTGTCCAGCAACTTTTTCCCACATTCATCCTGAATGCAGAGCTGCACCTGTGCTTTGGAGCTTGAGCAGAGGTAATTGGAGCTAGACAAGCCTAGAGCGGTGTTTATTCCTTCAATATAGATTAGGAGTTATGACTCATTTATGACAATGTAATCTGTATGTTTATTTTAGGTGAGTGACACATAAAGTATTGTATTCAGAGACAGTCAGACAGCTAACATTTTCATAAGGAGCCTCTGTATTTATGACACCAGTCCACACAGTAAACCATAGATGGTAATGTGGGCTCCTCCAGTAAGCAGTGCAATGCCCGTTTCAGCTTCACTGCTTAGGTTTTTCTTTTTTTAAACTTAATTTGATGTGACACTTTATTCATATTTTTGCACAGCAGTGACATGTATGCCAACCAATGCACTGCACATCAGAGCAGCATTGTGATATACACAGGACACATAGATAACAAGGCCACTGCAATAGTCTCAAGGAGCCCAAGAATTATTTTAAAGGAGAAGTGTGGAATAGAAATAAGCTAACACATATACTCACCTCCATGCTGCAGCTGTTCCCAGCCGACTTGAAGCCCAAGAACTGAACAATAACATTAGAGAGGATCACAAGGTTCCCAGTCTCAGAGGTGAAAGCAGTGACTGTCAGTCAGTACACTTTGTTCTGTATCTCCAGCGCTCACTGGCACACCAGCTTGCAGAGGGGGTGGGAACAGCTAGCTCAGGCTCTCAGCCATGCACTGAGAGGCTGGGCCAGCTAGCAATTATGCATCTGGGTGTATCCCGACATTATTGGCAGGATCCTTCCAGAGCCTGGGGGTGTTCTGTGATATGAGGCAACAGCGGACTCACTGTCAGCTGATTCTGGGTCAAAGAAAAGCACAAGTAAGCATGCTCCTGTGACTCACAAGAGGAGTAGAACTAGAAAAGCTTTGGCTCTACTTCTCTCTTATGAAAAATCATTTGTATTTCTTTGTTTTAAACAACAGCATCATCTAGTGCAGTGGTTCTCAACTCCGGTCCTCAGGACCCACCAACAGGCCAGATTTTAAGCATTCCCTTGGGGAGATGCAGACTAGAACACTGCAATCACTGAGCAGCAAATGATATCACCTGTGATGTATTTCAGTTATCCTGCAAACCTGGACTGTTAGTGGGTCTCGAGCACTGGAGTTGATAACCACTGATCTAGTGGTTCATAGGATGACACTTCAACCTAATTGTCAAAAAAAAAATAAAGTATCAAATAAATGTGATGCAAAATAAATCTTTCCAGTCAATCTGTCACCAAAATACTTTTTATAATAACAGTAAACAGGTTGATTTTTATTTTTACAAACAGAGGCACGCTATTCATTGAAATTGCAAATTTATATGCACATTTTCTTTTTCAATTAATTGGAGCCATCTTGTGGGGAATATTGAGTATTACAATTACTGACCCTTTAATAAGAACATGTGTGGTTTTAAAGGATCCTATTCAGCTGTTTTAAATGAGACCACACAGAGCTATGCATTAAAAAAAGGGTTTTAAAGGATCCCATTCATCTGTATCAAATGAAACCACATAGAGCTATGCATCAAAAAGCTTACAAAACTTTTTTTTTTTCCAATGCACTACTACAGTGCAGCACTTTGCGTGCCTTGCAAGAAATCTGCATGCCAATGAGCCAGGTAGGAATAAACACTTAGTTTACATATGTTGTAGATTCTTTGAGTAATCTTTGAGTAATCTTAAATATAAATATTTGTATACACAAAATATTGTGCAAATAAAATAATATTTGTATAGCTTCTTTGTGGTGTTTGCACAGCATTAACAAGTTTTGATTCCTGTTATGGTCATTCATTGGGAGTGACAACAACTACAACTATGTCCAAAGTGAAGTGATGCATAGAATTCAGATTTCCTCTTACCATAGTCAGCTCTGTTAAATTGTTTCTAAATTATTGCTATTCACATCTCACTGTGGAATACACCTTTGTGCACACATAGGGATCTATGCATTATAGTTATCCTCTTTATATTTGTACCCAGGGTTCCTATCACTGTCTACCAGTGTGGACTGCACAGCACACAGGTAGACGGCTGCATCTTGCATCTCCACTGAATTAATTGACAAGTCAATCAATCTGTCCTCTCTAAGGACTGACATATGCCTGTGGCACTTGTACTGTAAACAGAAATGTCCAGTACAGGTGCTAACCCAGCAGTCAGATGGTACCAGTGAATGCTACTGAAACTGGTGATGCTGTGATTGCATCTGATAAGGGCTGTCCCATATTCATTGGCATTCATGTCCGCAGACTGCGCTATTTCTTTGGAATATATACCTAAAAAAAGAAAACAAAGTTAGATATTTGCCATTTACCAAAATTAAGTTACTTTATCAAAGCAATAAGGACTGTTCCTACAGTGACTTTTTATGTTTATAAAAATAACCATGTTAAAAAAACTATACAAAAATAAATAATAGCAATAATATATAAATGCATTCAGAAATTAATTAGAAGCATTGTAACTTTAGAGTGTCTTACATGTAAAGAGGACACGTTCTATGGTGAGACAGGAACATGCTGTGGAAGTTTTGTCAAACATGCTGTGTCAGAGAAGAGACAGTTACACTGATGAGAGCTTAGTGGTGCAGGAAGATACATTTGTTTTCTAAATGGGGTAGGCTTTATGTTCCATTTCAACCCACACCAATAGCTTATTTTTTTAAAAAAATTCTGGCTAAAATGTATTCTTTTTATTCTTATTGACAATTCAGATCCTTGTAACCTGGGTTTTTAACATTATATTAAAGTAAAACTATAGACATTTTTTCTCATTTTGGATAGAGTAAGGGACGGTTATAACCCTTGTAAGGTTTATTTTTGCTCTTTTTGTCTCATTGGGGAGATGTCCCTTCACTTCCTGTCCCGTAGTCAAAACAGGAAGTGAGAGAAAATCCCAGCAAATTAAGGGAATCTCTTGGGGACCCCAAGGCCACCAAAATTAGTATCTCCATTGGAAGAGTTCCCCTCTATCACTTTTCTGGGGACAACCCAAAATTTGGGATTTTCTCTTACTTTCATTTTCAATGATAATGGTAAACAGGACAAATAGAGAGGGTGAATCTCCCTAAGGGGGACACAGACAGCAATAAAAAATGTCAGATGTTCTAATACCTCTCCCTTCTATCCAAAACTAAAAAAAACCTTCTACTTGAATCATAAGGGACCATGTTAGATGAGAACGCCATCCAAATTATTCATTCAGTTTTGAGTTGATGTGAAAGGGTATTTGCCCCGTTTAATTATGCATACCATCAAAACCCCATTTTATGATCCACTATCATGTCACTTTATTTCTGTCCTAACAGACCAAGACAATCAGACTGTGTTAGGATCAGCAATGCTAGTGCTCATTAGTCTTTGTGTTGAACTACTGTCTAGGCCTTGGCTTGGTGTATTTCTTTATCCCAACCATTACTACTAGTAGTTTTTTCTCAATCTGAGCATACCCCTGTTCAGTAGGTGTTGTAGCTCTGCTTGCAAAGGTGATAAGCTTTTTCCCTTGCATTAATGTGTGTACTATCACTGCTTCATCTGAAAGTATTTGAGGTTGGCTGTGTCTGCAGTAGCCCTTTTTACTGCCTGGAATGCTGCCCCCAGTATGTCTGTCCATTCTCAGTGCACATCTTTATGTGTTAAAGCATAGCATGAACCTATCCATTGCCGCCGCAGCCACTCCCTAATTTATGCATCCGGCCCCTTTCAGGATGCTGGACACATAAACTACAGCAGCGGGGGGATTTCTTTGAAGCACCTGATTAGAGCCATAGGTTCTAATAGGCTTCAAAATAGAGTGGCTCAGAGGGCAGAGCATTGCGCTCACATGTGTTACAAAAGCAAGGGAATATTTGCTCTTCTAACACTGAATGGCCTCTCCGCCAATCAGGAAGCGCAGGTATGTTACTGTTTTCCCGATTGTCTGAGAACACAGGCGATCCTATTGGACGCCTTTCTCGGAGGAGCAGGGGGAAGCTGCAGAATCACAGCATGCTCCCGCTAGCTGGACACCGCTGCCCACGTCCTAGATGGGGTAAGTGTGGGACTTTGATGTCCCGACTGCCCTGGAGGGGGGGGGATGCTGTATACCCCTATCTGGTGATGCTGTATACCCCTATCTGGTGATTCTGTATATACCCCTATCTGGTGATGCTGTATACCCCTATCTGGTGATGCTGTATATACCCCTATCTGGTGATGCTGTATACCCCTATCTGGTGATGCTGTATATACCCATATCTGGTCAATGCTGTATATACCCTTATCTGGTGAATGCTGTATATACCCCTATCTGGTGGATGCTGTATACCCTATCTGGTGATGTTGTATATACCCCTATCTGGTGATGCTGTATATACCCCTATCTGGTGATGCTGTATATACCCTTATCTGGTTAATGCTGTATATACCCTTATCTGGTGAATGCTGTATATACCCCTATCTGGTGGATGCTGTATACCCTATCTGGTGTTGCTGTATATACCCCTATTTGGTGATGCTGTATATACCCCTATCTGGTGGATGCTGTATACCCCTATCTGGTGGATGCTGTGTATACCCCTATCTGGTGAATGCTGTATATGCTCCTATCTGGTGATGCTGTGTACCCCTATCTGGTGATGCTGTATACCCCTATCTGGTGATGCTGCATACCCCTATCTGGTAGATACTATATATACCCCTATCTGGTGGTGCTGTATATACCCCTATCTGGTGGATGCTGTATACCCCTATCTGGTGATGCTGTATATACCCCTACCTGGTGATGCTGTATACCCCTATCTGGTGATGCTGTATATACCCCTATCTGGCAATGCTGTATATACCCCTATCTGGTGATGCTGTATACCCTGTCTGGCGACGCTGGGCTGTATACTCCTGACACAATGGGTGGAATATATAAGGGGTGTGGCTTATGAGAAATGGGAGGGGTCAAAAAGGAAGGGTGTGGCGTGGCGCCCCCATCCTAAAATTTCACCAGCCGCCACTGATATGATCTAACTGTAGTTAAAAATGTACTCAAGTAACTTGATTGCTCATTGAGTTTCATGTGCCAGAATTAATGTTTTACATCACATACAGAAAAGATTCTAGCTTTTGATAAATCTGGTAAAATATCTTCTGTTGCAAGCTTTGGGTAATAGGTTCATTTTCTGGCCTTTATTC
Source organism: Glandirana rugosa (assembly GCA_018402905.1). Lineage (NCBI taxonomy): Eukaryota > Metazoa > Chordata > Amphibia > Anura > Ranidae > Glandirana > Glandirana rugosa. The sequence continues at coordinate 484,831 of BLSH010160085.1, forward strand.
AGTGGTTTGGGGTCTATGCACATTCTTACGCTACTGTCACTAAAATACGTATTCACTCTGTGCTTTTGGGTACTGGTACTATAATGTGTCATGTAGATTCTTTAGCTCATCTTTTAGTGGTTACATTAAAGGCAAAGTTCATCTTTCATAACATGTTACAAGTTACACCTGTATCCAGGGTGTAACATGCAACATGTTACTAAACGAGCAGCCCCGCCTCCTCCGAGTCCTTGTTGTGACAGCGGGCCAGGAATCATCTCCCCACATCCGCTGTCACAATTTAAAAAAAACACAGCTGTGTGATTTATGTGAATGGGAGAACTACAACTACTGTTATGCATTGCGGCTGACGGCTTGTCGATTTCAATGAATTACCAGGACAATAATGAGCACTCTAGGTAGTTCACTGATTCTTCCTGTCATTCAGTAACTTCCTGCCTGTACGAGGTACAAGCAGACAGATACACTGGCAGTTTGTAGGAGCCTTGCATTGCACACACGGTCTGCTGATCATGGGTGCAATGCTTTACAGGCTCATAATAAAAAAAATAAGAAATACACATTTTTTAACCTGCAAAAAAGATGTGCGTTTATTATTTTAAAAAAAACATGAACTTAGTCTTTAAATATACAGCAATTCTTCTTGTTGATAATCTGGTGATCTCCAGGCACTCATTACCTTCACTGCCATCTACTTTTTGTTCTGAAGTTTTAGCTTTCTGGGAGGTGTTAACAGCCAGAATGTTGTAGGACTGTACTTTTATCCATTTTTAAAGTCCATAGCTTGACATGCTTTGACTCCCAGATGTGGAAGATCAGTACACAGTACAATCATATCTGTAACTTTTTGCATTAGAAGAGTTTCTTAATTTTAGTCTACACACAGCCCTGGATTTCAGAGTACTTTTGTTGTACTTATTTGTAAATGGAATCATTAGCTGTTTTTTTATTAAAATGCAAGAAATAACATTGCAGCTTTCTCCACAATCAAGCTGAATCCCAATGGGTTTCTCATCCAGCAAGAACATTTCAAAAACCTGTTTTGCATCATTAGTTACCTGTTTCCTTACCTGATTCCTTACCGTTTCCTTACTGTGTTGCTGGTTGTAGCCAAAGTACAAGGTGTGACAATTTAATTCCTGGAAAGCCCACAGTGTAGCACTATGTCAGAAAATCACACAGCCATTCGCTCTCAAGTGTGTTCTGACATGCTCTGGCTTGCACTTGCTTGGGTTGCAGACCAATTGACTCAGCGTTTACAGAGTGGTAGAAGAAATAAATGTGTTTGTTGCACTGTTGGTGGAAAATGAGTGACAGGAGACTGGAGTTCATAGAACGTGGTATAACGGTCAACCAACATTACTACTTGGAAATTCTGAAAAGGTTAATCTGTTTGTAGGAAAAGATTGAAACTCTGGCCTGACTAGTGGATTCTCTACCACGACAATGCCCCTGCACAAACATTTATTTTACTGTCGTTTTTTGGGAATTTGATTGTCATACCTCTTATGTCTTCTGCACTGTCAGAGCCTGTGTTTTGTGTCACTTTGTTTACTCTGTTACTCTGTTTTTTACTCTGCTGCTGTTTTCTCTTTAGCCTACATTGAGTTGCAAAATTATCCCTCATGCCACAGATTCTGCATATCTGACCATATTCTGGGTCACTGATAAGCACACATCAAGCCTGATGATATAATCACAAATGATTCCCAGCACCGTACATTGAGTGAATCACAAAACCACTTATCACGAAAAGGTTTCAGCTGGCTCTCCACCCATCAAGAAAGCCCCTCTAACATGTTTCACTTGTGTAGGGCTTAATCATAGAGGCAGATATGACAATGTCCAGTGGGTATATGTATATGCATTATAAGCCACAAGTAAGCTGTGATACAAATGTGTCCATAGACAACACACTCACATCCATTCCACAGCACCACCTTATATTATCATAACCATGGATGTTTTTTTTTTACTTTCTGCACAGCTCTTGCTTGTGTGAACATCCCAGCTGACACCCCATAGGCTACCTCTTCAATTAAGCCTAATAGGGGTGAGACATTTGAAGGGCATAGCCATAGGTGTGCAGGAAGCCAGTTTGGCTGAACAAAGTATCCATAGTTATGACAATATCAATGTATAGCTTACATTTCATGTAGTTGTGCTAAGTTGAGTGGGGATGAGCTCCCTGAAGAGGATACCCAGCCTGAGACCAGAGAAGTACACAGGGGCTTCAAACTTGTTTTGGGGATTATGCTACATTGTACAAAAGTTGTATTAAACTTTCGGTGTATGTGTCCTTTCACAGATACTGTATGTACATTGCCATTCATTGAACCTTCAATAATTAGACTGTCTTTTGTCAGGTGATATCCTCTGCATATTTAAATACACTTTTCTTGACCTTCTTCTAGTAGTTTCTCTATGAGGTGAGAATCTTGGATTACATCCTATCTCTAATGTGAGAGTCTCTGGAGCTGGAGCTAGCTCTCTATTGTTTCCCAGTCGATTCTGGGATACAGGAACCTCCAGTGCCTCTCCCCCAGCGCCCAGCTAATACTTTATAAATGCTTTACTAATATGCTATAAATGGTATAGGTGCAGTTACAGCACATTACTATTTACATTAAAGTTATTATAAAGTTTTGCTTTTTTTTAAATAAAAACATGTTATATTTATCACCTCTGTGCAGTGGATTTGCACAACGCAGCCCAGATCCTCCTCTTCTCGGGTCCCTCTTTGCTGCTACTAGCCCCTACCTCCTGTCGAGTGCCCCCACAGCAAGCAGCTTGCTATGGAGGCACCCGAGATGCGCTGCATTCGCCCCCTCCTGATTGGCTAACTGACTTTGATTGACAGCCGCGGGAACCAATGGTGCCGCCGCTGTGTCTCAGACAATCAGGAGGAGAGTCCCGGATGGCCGAGGGACTCGTGGACATCATTGGATAGACCATGCATAAAAACAAGACACAAAAACAGCAATCATCTGAACATACAGAGTATCAGGTGCAAATTCCAATAAATGTTTACAGTAAGAGGATTCTACAAACATTTGATGACATCAAGTTACATCATAATATATCTTTTCCATTTGACAGCAGTTAGTATTGTAACATGGGGGATCATTAGCTCTTGTGGTAGATTTGTTTTCAAGTGATTCACGTCAATCAGCACTTCAGTTTTAGGGCATGGCAGCCAATTTTTATTAAAAGGCAAAAAAAAAAAAATATGTAACATATAGGGTTTCCCACACAGGGGTTCTTCTCCAGTAAATACACAAATGGAAAATGCTAGCCCACCTGGCTCTTAAGCTCCCACTCAGCTTTGGTTGCAGTACCTCTGCTATTTATGCAGGTCACCCTGACCATAGGTGCTTCTGTGCAGACCGTTTGACTCTAGCACCCACAGCTCCACTCTGGCCTTAGTTCTTAGGCCGTCTCTTGCAGACACACACATGCTCTGGCTGCCCCATGCAGCTGCTCTGACTCTTGGAGAGGATTGGAGTCCTCCTATGCACAGACCTCCTGTCTGTTGGGTGGAGCAGTCTCCAACTGGGAGTCCCGAGGTATTCCTATACCGTCATTATAAGGGCTGTGTGCATCTGAGCACACACCCTGCTGGTCCTCCACAAAATCTGGACACAGGGTTGGAGATTCCGTCCCACCCAAGACATTATGGAATCTCCAAACTACAGAGCCCTATGCAGGAATAATCCTCTTTTTAGAGCCAGGAATAATCTCCCAATATTTGTAGCAGTCGACCTTGTGGAAATAAATCCCAGTTGGTCTTTATGGACTAATTTCATCATATACTTTTCTAATCTATTAGCCTGAGCTCTTATCAATATTTTTACATCCAAAGTAGGAAGTGAGATGGGTGTATATAATTTGGGGAGGATAGCATCCTTTCTTGACTTTGGGATTACCATTATAATTGCTTCCCGCATAGAGTCCGGAAGAGTTTGCTGGGTGGAAGCCTCCTACAACATTCCTCATAACTCTGACAAGAGAGTCTGATCTGTTTATAAATTTGAGATGGAAGACCATCAATACCTGGGTCCTCATTATTTGCAGAGTCTGCCACAGCATCTATGAGTTCCTCTAGCGTAAGAGGAGATTCCAAAAACTGCCCTTCCTCTACAGACAATTGTGATATAGAAAGAGTTTGTAAAAATAGTTCTGCAGACATCATCTGGAGGAAACTAACTTGTGTCTTATATAAGTCCTCATATAACTCCTTAAAACAGGCCATCTTGCTTGTAGTGTCAGTGATAACCCTTCCCTGCTTGTTTTTAATGGATGTAATCATTGAAGGATCTTGTTGGAATCTAACAATTATGCACAGCAAGTGTCCCATGCTCTCTACCTCCTCAAAAGACTTTTTGTTGCTGCCTAATTTTTATTAACACAACACAATGCTACCGTGAGTATTCCACTGTGTGATGCTCATTGTAATATTCTTGGCAGGCATTGAAGGCAGTGGAATATTTAGGTTTTGTGCTGCCCTAGGCCTGACTAAACTCATGCACCCCCCTAATTTAAATACCCCACCCTTTCCTGTCAAGGCCACACCCCTTCCCATTTAAGACCCGCCCTGAAATTTTCTAGTGGGGACACTAGCTCTGAGGGCCTTGGGGGATTGGAATAGATTTCCTTAAGAGATTTCCTCACACTTCCTGTTTGGCTATGGGGCAGCACAACAGCTCATTGGTTGGGGCCCACCACCTGGGCCCCTTGGGATGCCCGGGTCCCCTACATGTGTATGGGCTGTCCCCCTCCAATGAGGTCCTGCTGGTATTATCATACCGGCAGCAAGTGCAGCTGCTTTATGGGGGTGCCAGACCGGTTTGTCTCCTGGCCCAGTCCACCCCATAAAACTAAAAGTGTAGTGTAAGCCGACGGTGACTCTTTTCATGCTGCCCCCCCCTGCAAAGTGCCGCCCTAGGCCTGGGCCTTGTTGGCCTAGGCCAAGATACAGCATTGATTGAAGGATGTTATGAGGCTTTAAAAATGCTGATTAAATGCCACTTAAACAGAGGGCAATGACGCATGTGTGAACAACTGCTTGAGTCAGGCTCTCTGTGTCATTTTGTTTTTTGATTGGAGCACTTGAAGTTTCTCGTCTTTTTTGCCCAGTAATAGTATTAAAAAAAATCTTTATGTTATGTTTTTCATTACTGGGTACTACTGTGAGAGAGAATAAATTCTTCTTTCCAGTGCTTCCATGTTTGATACCGATTAGAGAAGCTCACATCTAGTATCCCGGGGGGGGGGGGGGGGGGG
>BLSH010160085.1:499830-516027 GCA_018402905.1 Glandirana rugosa
TCACTGGTCATACACTCTCACTCTCGTCATTGTGGTTTAAATTTTCTTTTTTTTTTCATGTATAATGTCGCGTGTGTACCGTGAATGAGGACGTTTCGACAAATTTTCGTAGATTTGTATTTATCGTTTTTTTAGGTTGTTATACCCCCTAACCAGTGTGATTTACCGGTACTTCACGAATTCGGGTGACTTACGAAGTTTCATGGGGTTAAAAGGACACCCAAGGATGTGATTGGAACCTCACTTACTAGGATAGAGAATTTGGTACCTTCGTTTGCGAGGAGAAATACCTTCTGGTTTCCCGAGTATGTCCATGGTTTAAGAGATAGGATCATTCACTCCAAGGTTAGTGTAGGAACCCACAGGAAAATTGGGGTACTTTGAAGCATTCAGTGGGCTTAAGCACTTCATGGCCATTTAGTGTGACCAATCCCCCATATTGTTGGATTTTTTTGCTATTTATGTTTAGATGCTTTTAAACAGCTTTGCAGGAGTAAGTGCCATGTGTGCGCTGTAATATGTACTTTTTTTTTTCTTTTAAATTTGGTGTTACTGCTCTCACTCTCACATACTGGTCACTGGAAGTTCAACATGGCACCTAATGGCAAAGAACTCTCTGAAGATCTGAAAAAAAGAATTGTTGCTCTACATAAAGATGGCTTAGGCTATAAGAAGATTGCGAAGACCCTAAAACTGAGCTGCAGAACAAGCCTCGCCATGGTCGACCAAAGAAGTTGAGTGCACGTGCTCAGCGTCATATCCAGAGGTTGTCTTTAGGAAATAGACATATGAGTGCTGCCAGCATTGCTGCAGAGGTTGAAGGGGTGAGGGATCAGCCTGTCGGTGCTCAGTCCATACACCACACACTGCATCAAATTGGTCTGCATGACTGTCATCCCAGAAGGAAGCCTCTTCTAAAGATGATGTACAAGAAAGCCAGCAAAGATAAACTTATTTGGTTCAGATGGTGTCAAATGTGTGTGGTGGCAACCAGGTGAGGAGTACAAAGACAAGTGTGTCTTGCCTACAGTCAAGCATGGTGGTGGGAGTGTCATGGTCTGGGTCTGTATGAGTGCTGCTGGCACTGAGGAGCCACAGTTCATTGAGGGACCCATGAATGCCAACATATACTGTGATATACTGAAGCAGAGCATGATCCCCTCCTCTTGGAGACTGGCCCGCAGGGCAGTATTCCAACATGGTAACGACCCCAAACACACCTCCAAGACGACCACTTTTGCTAAAGAAACTGAGAGTAAAGGTTATGGACTGGCCAAGCAAGTCTCCCGACCTAAACCCTATTGAGCATCTGTGGGGCATCCTCAAATGAAAGGTGGAGAAGCGCAAGGTCTCTAATATCCACCATCTCCATGATGTCGTCGTGGAGGAGTGGGAGAGGGCTCCAGTGGCAACCTGTGAAGCTCTGGTGAACTCCATGCCCAAGAGGGTTAAGGCATTGCTGGAAAATAATGGTGGCCACACAAAATATTGACACTTTGGGCCCAATATGGACAATTTCACTTAGGGGTGTACTCACTTTTGTTGCCAGCAGTTTAGACATAAATGGCTGTGTGTTGAGTTAATTTGAGGGGGCAGCAAATTTGCACCGTTATACAAACTGTACACTCACTACTTTACATTGTAGCAAAGCGTCATTTCTTCAGTGTTGTCATATGAAAAGATATAATGAAATATTTACAAAAATGTGAGGGGTGTACTCACTTTTGTGAGATACTATATATATATATATATATATATATATATATATATATATATATACTGTGGGCGATCAGCTTCAAGTGGAGGCAGAGACGTAACTAAAACCTTCAGGGCCCCGGTGCAAGAAATTATGAAGGGCCCCCTGACCCCTGGCCAGGGCCCTTCCCTCTTCCCACAGATCCTGTGGCCCTTTACTCCCATCGTGGGTCCCTTTATTACGGTACTGCAGTGGGGCACTTTCACAAGTTCTGCAGCAGACCCCAGGGGGACCAGGGAAGCACACAGGGGCCCTGGGAACAGCAGAAGACAAGTAAACTGGATAGAGGAAAATGGAGGAGATTGGGTCCTCTAAATGCCACCCCCACCATCCCTCCTATTCAGGTGTACAAGGGAGGCACATGGGCCCCCTGGACCATGGGGCCCGGTTGCAATTGCAACCCCTGCAACCCCTATCCTTACGCCCCTGAGTGGAGGGGTTCTCCGAGCAAGTAATCCAGCCGTATGTCAGGTTAAGGGTTTCCTGCCCATGTTTATTCACTCAGGAGATAAGGATAAACAGAAAGGTCTCCCTCACAGGGGTAGAAAAACAGTCCCAAAACCAAAAAGTCCATCAACTGAAAATAAGCCTCCTGGCTAACGGACAGACCTCGCAGGGTCTGCTTCAGTCCTGCAGGCATGTTCATTCACAGCCTGCTGCTTCTCTCTCAGCACCACACTGATTACACCCAGGTCAGACAAAACGTTGCCTATATATAAACCAATCAGCTTCTAACCTCAGCTTGTTCAATTAAAGGAGTTGTAAAGTCAGAAGGTTTTTTACCTTAATGCATTCTATACTTTAAGATAAAAAGCCTTCTGAGTGCAGCAGCCCTCCCACCCCCCAGCACCCCTAATACTTACCTAAACCCCATCTCTGTCCAGCGATGTCAATGAGTGTCTCAGCCGTCCAAGACTCTCCCTCCTGATTAGCTGAGACACAGCAGTGGCGCCGTTGGCTCCCGATGCTGTTAATCAAAGCCAGTCAGCCAATCAGGAGAGAGAAGGGGCAGGGCCAGACCGTAGCTCCATGTCTGAATGGTGACAGGGAGCTGTGACTCGGCTCAGGTACCCCCATAGCAAGCTGCTTGCTTTGGGGGCACTTGACAGGAGGGAGGGGCCAGGAGCACAGAAGAGGGACCCGAGAAGAGGAGGATCCAGGCTTTTCTGTGCAAATCTACTGCAAGAGAGCAGGTAAATATAACATGTTTGTTATTTTTATTGAAAAAAGCAAGACTTTACAATCACGTTAAGCTTTGGCAATAAAACCTGGAAGCTGGTTGGTTTTTATGCATAAGTAAGCCTAATTTTGCACTCTCCAGCTTTAGTAAATAAACCCCAGACTTACAGCTAGAAGCATGTGCGTGTTCCCAGGTATCAAAATGGGAACCTAGATTAATGTTCCCTCAGTATGGGTTTGTATGCCTTGGGACTTTAATCCAGAGCCCGAGGGAACTTTCTGGTTAGGGAAGTGCAAAGCAAAATATGTGCAAAACGCCCATAACCTATAGAAACCAGATTTGCCTTTGGTAAATTTGGTACCATTTTCTAGTAGATAGAGTCCTGTATAACTTTGTCCTACTGTTGGGCCCCATATAGACTTGTACTGTTTTGCTCTGATCTTATATTTAAAGATAAAGTATGGCCTTATTTTTAAAGATGTACTGGTAAAAGGTAGATTAGATGGATGGGAATAATCTTTTCAATATGTGCTAAAATTTGAAGAGCCTTGTTCCCGTATATAATTTATAATTATATGTATATAGGGATGGCCACATTTGCTGATTACAAACGCAGCCTTTGCTTCCAACTGCGCACTGCTATTAAACAGTTTTGCTTTAGTCCTCCTTCTCACAATGCATATGTTTTAATCTGCTAAATAACTAAAAACAATGCATTCACTATGTGGCTGATATTTTGGGGCTATTGTACTAGGAGTTGAGAATGTTCACATAGTAAAATATGTGTTTATTCACTTCAATGATCCTATCACGTGCAGATGAAATAAGTAACTGCAATTTGCTTTTCACATGATTGGATATCTGAAGTGAAAATTCACACAAATTATTGTTTGAAGATTCTCATCTCCTTTAGGCAGATCAGCAACAGTTGTTAAGCAGTTTGGTATCGTCATTGAGTGCCCATTCACCCTTGTGCATTAAAATGCAAGCATTATAAAACACCATAATGTGTGTGTTGTAACAATTAATTCATTTCTTTGGCTTTGTTTGAACTTATTCATTAGAGTGCAACAATGATCTTGCACATTTTTTAACAGCAATTTGTCTTTTTCTGGTACAATTTCTTTATTAATATGCAAAAGAGAACCAGATGTTGAATTCCCACACAGGGCATATAAACAGGAACATAATACTGATTTTCATGTAAAAGCAAAAATATAAATGTGTTATAGAATTTAAACTAAAAAAAACAACAGTAACCCTCAGGCCGGGGCCAGGGGCCAACACGAGATGCCTGAGCCTACAGACTCAGGAGCTAAAGTGGACCTGTCCGCAATAATGGAGTAAACCAAACTAAGCACAGGACATAGAGGTGGACAAAACAAAGTAAGCAAAGACGCAACAACTGGGGGAGGGAGGGACAAAGCGATGGGCTAGGGGTATAGAAATATAAGAAAGGGGTAGGAAGAAAGGGAGGGGTAGGAAGATTGCCAGAGAGGGGGCAGAGAAGGGAAGAGAAAGGAAGTTCCCCCAGGCTGGGGATGGGGCCAAGATCATGCTAGTTTTGCAGGCCTAGGCTGGCTGGGTGTAAAGTTGGAAATGCATAGGACCACCGGGCCCATACCTTGAGAAATCTGGCATGGGAGTCGTTAAGGATACTGGACATTTTTTCCTGGGTCATAAGAGTTGTCAGGGTGCTCTTTACCTCTGAAAAAGATACAGCCAGCTTTTTCCAGGCCCTCGCTATTGTGCGCTTAGCCATGATAAACAGATAGGTGGCTAGTTTCTGCTGGTAAGAGGAGAGGCCTAGAATTGGACAATGGAGCAAAGCAAGTTTAGGGTCCTTATGATCTTGCACATTTTTAAAGTGATGCAGTACATTGTAGCACCTATACAAGTCAATGGGGATGCACACCAACACGCATTACATGTGTTGACATGCATTGTGTTGCATCTGTTGGCTGCCCTCTGTGACATCATGCCACGTGGTGTAGAAAAGGTTTGGCTGCAGTTCAGTGTCAAGAGCAAAAATGTCTCTCACCGGCAGCAAGTAAACACGTTGTCCATGAAGTTGATGTGTTGAAAGCAGGAAAAAAGGGCATTTCAGTTTGTTGTGTATAGCGTTCCGTAGCCGCAGCCGCAGGGTGCCCATGGTGACCTGTGTCCACAGCCAAAAGCACCTACAATGGGCATGTGAGTATCAGAAATGGACCATGGAGTAATGGAAGAATGTGGCCTGGTCTGATGAATCATGCTGTCTTTTACACCATGTGGATGGGCAGGTGCATGTGGATTGCTTACCTGGAGAAGAGATGGCACCAGCGTGCAGTATAGGAAGAAGGCAAGCTGGTGGAGGCAGTGTGATGCTTTTGGACAATGTTATGCTGGGAAACCTTGGTCCTGCCTTTTATGTGGATGTTAGTTTGATATGTGCCACCAACCTAAACATTGTTGCTGGCCAAGTACATCCCTTCATGGAAATGAAGTGTGGCTTCTTACGGCAAGATAATGCACCCTGCCACACTGCAAAAATTGTTCAAGAATGGTTGAAGGAACACAACGAGTTTGTGGTGTTGACTTAACCTCTGAATTCTCCAGATCTAACTCCAATTGAGCATCTGTGGAATGTTCTGGAAACACAAGTCCTTTCCATAAAGGCCCCACTTCGCAACTAACAGGACTTAAAGGATCTACTACTGATGGCTTGGTGCCAGATACTACAGCATACCTTAAGAGGTCTTGTGGAGTCCACAGCATCAGGGCTGTCTTAGAGGCAAAATGGACTGTTTTGGCAGCAAAAAGGGGACCTACTCAATATTAGGTGGGTGGTCATAAAGTTATGGCTGATCGGTGTATTTCTTTTCCTTCAGGACAAACAAGGCTTTCTTTTGGAAATATTGCCTTCCCAAAACTATTTTATTTTCTATGTACTCTAAAGTCAAAGACATAGCAACAGGAAACATATTCTAGTTTGAATAGTGTTTTTAAATCAAATATATTTGATTTATCCTTTGGCACTAAAATTACATTTTTACATGTTTAGAAAAGAAACACAATTATTTGTTTTGTATTCGTTTTTTTTTTATACGATTCTATAAAAACACAAGAAAAGAAGAGTGAACTAAAACTTTAAAAAAGGTGAAATATAAATGATACTATGTTTTTTCATGTTTCTAAAACTGTAATTATTATTAGATTAAAGGACATTTCTTTAATCTGCATGTAAAAGAACATGCTTATGAATGAACCTTGCAACCACTGTTTGCAGGCTTCATTTACACAGGAACCCTTGTCTGCGCTGTCAAACTCACAGCCAATCTCATTTAGTACAAGTACCCCAATGTGCTTTTTTTTCTATGACTTACCAAACTGTTTAATAAATAACTGGGTCTGCTGGAAAGTGGAAGCAGTAAGATTCACAATTTGGTCACATGCCTGATGAAGGGGTCTTGCGTAGCTCCGAAACGTTGCCATTTGCTGTAATGATGTGATTGCTGAATAAAGCGTTGGACCCATTTTGGAGATCCATGGTGTGCTGGTGACATTTCTCCCATCTGACTATTCACGGTTCCAACCGGTGGTCGCTTCAGCACCCACTTATACATACAGCCATCTCTACAGGCACGTGTGCATTGGGAATAGTGCGTTGGTTTATTTCTTGCTTACAGCACCTTCTATATGTTTATATTAGAAGGCTGTCGATTCCCTGCTGCCATAGAAAAAAGGATGAGGGGTTGCAATTCCAGTGCCTCTTGTGAACTTTGCAGATTAATTGTGCCTGCAGCAAGAGAGTTTAGTGGGAGTTTGTTATAAACTTTTTTAACTGTTTTTTTTAAGTAAATAAATATGCATGTCCGCAGTTCTGACACAGGTTGAAAGTGTTGTTTTAGATATGCATAATAGGCTAAATTGGTTTATATTATCCCTGCCTACGCTTACACATTAAAATGCAACCAGCATTATTTTTGTAATCATGCTGTTTATATGACATGTTATTTACAAATTATTTTTTTTATACATCAGATTTTGCAGTTCTCCTCACTGCATACAATCAGTTTGGATCACATTTCCCCAAATCTAATGAAATGCTTACAAAGGCAAACAGCACAGTGTCATAGCACAAAGAAAACAACTAAAATTCCTTTTTTCTTGAGCTGGGTCCAGTAAAGTGGAATTGCATTACTTGCTTCGGGTCTCTGAACTTTGTGGATTTTTTTTTGCCTGTATATGTATCATACCCAAATTCAAAGCCATATATAGCACAAACATAATGGGGCTGATGTAAAGCAGATTTAAACCCGAAATCAACAATTTAACATATTGCGAGTTACCAATCCTTAGATGTGGTTGCTGCAATCGTTTTCTTTTTTAAGCTTTTTTTCCACTTTATTTCCTCAGGCAATAACCCACCTCCTGTCTTGGGGTGCCTCATTCTAGGAAGAATTAAAGTAGTAAAGGAGACACCTTTGGACATCAGCATTGTCAGTCTGGGGAGAGGGTAGTGTTAGATGTACTAGGAGATTTCAATGGACTTGACTAACCAATTGAAGCTGAATTTCAGCTAACACTTTATAAGCAGTTACAGTGAACAGCTTTATTCCTTTTGGTATAAATGTTTTACATAAAGGAATAATAGCTGATCATTATAAGCATCCCTGCCAGTGGTAAATGGTTTGTCTCAGCCCTCTGTTAATTTGTCCGGACAGCACGGTCAGTAAAATTAAGTTGTAAAAAACCCAGATTTACTGCCTGGATCACCAGGTGAAAAAAAAGGAAAAGGTATAATGAAAGAGAACGAATGCAGCCACCACATCAAACAATTGGTAAGCTGCAATTGAATACATTTGTGTTTTTGGGTTAAATACAGAGTTTTCACCAGTGAAGCTGTGCTCCCATCAATAATTCAATCACATGCAAGAGAAATTCTCACGTTTTAAATTCCCCTGCGCATGATTGGTTTTTGAAATTACCAAAATTTTACTGGGTTAAGAACATTTTACTCCCTTAGTAATTCTCCCCTAATAATCTTTCTCACTTCTCTTGGAATTTGCTGATGTTGAGCTGTAAAATATGTAATATATAAACTTACATGGTGTATATCAGTACATTACAAAATATGGTGGTTCACTTTATATTAAATTTTGTTAATGAATATATTAAATCCTCTAAAAATGGAAAAGCTTGGGAAAATGTTGCATTATAATGGTAAAAATTAAAGTAAATCAAAATATAAAATACAGATATAACAGAAAAAAAATGCCTTGTAATTTATTTAGCGACATAAAGATAAATGAGATAAACACTGGAGGAATATTTGCATTGGTGACATACACAATCATAATTTTGTGTAACGATTTACTTGATCTCAAAAGTATATCATTCCTTGTGTTGTATTCAGATGAAAGATTCCCTTAGAGCCCTTGTTGGAAGAAATGTCTAATTTAATTAAATTAACAATAGCATAAGTTTATTGTAATAAACAAACAGTACAAATATGTCCATTGTCCAAATTTTTTAGTTTTGAACAGAATGAGAATTGCCTAAACAGCTGTAATTTTTTTTTATTTCTGCCTGTGTTCCATTAGCAACATTTTACTGTGCTTCCCGTCTTGTACACATAACAGGAAGTAAGAGGAGATCTCTATAAAGAAGGAGAAGCCTTAAGCTAGCCATACACTAATAGATTTTATGTCAGCCTGCAAGCTGAATAAAAAAAAAAAATAAACAGATCACAACTAACTAGATTTATATTTACTTTCAGCCCTGGTGGTAATGGCCACCAAGAAAAATAGTAACAAGCCAATATATAAAGGAATAAAAAAAATCTATAAGTTACAGCGCACACATGATACATACTCCTGTCAGGCTATTTTAAAAGCATCTAAAACGTATGTAGCAAAAAATGCAAAGATACGGGGGTTTGGTCACACTGAATGGCCATGAAGTGCTTAAGCCCATTGACTGCTGCAAAGTACCCCGTTACCAATGGGAACCTACACTGACCTTAGAGTGAATGCTCATATCTCTTAAACCATGGAAGCTAACGCCTCTCTTAATGGGAGACCAGAGGACACATCCCATGGATCAGGTGGACACTGATTGGGGCTAATTAAGGAGGATGGGGTTCACCAACCCAAAAAGGTCTGGTCAGGACCCAAGCATAAAGCATACAACAAAACTAGATATTTTTTTTTTAGGAATAACACTGGTAAAAAAAACATCAGTATATCTAAATGAGAGCGTGTCTTTTATCATAATACTTATGTAAAGAGGTATCTGTTTTACCTGTTTCAGAAAGCAGGGAAGAATGAAACACTTTAGGTTATCTGATGTGCAACATTTTTTGCAAACAGTGAAGAAAGCAATAATGATGTGCAATGTGCACTAATCAATAGTATCCAATCTGCTTCGTGTTACTTAAGTCAGACTCAAGGATTACTCATAAAAAGTTGGTTTAGATTATCGAACTTTTACACAGTATGTTAAACAAGCACAATAATATATATATATATATTCTACAGGAATCTTTAGAGGAAGAGAGATAGACTGATATACAAGTAATCATGTATGCCATTGTCATATTGCTATACTTTCCATTCAAATCATCAATCTCTTTACACCTTTATATAAATATGTCAAAATAGCTGATCATAGCTAAAAAAATGCAAATGTGGAAAAGTGGACTATTGACAGATTCTAACTAATGAGCATGCTTTTATATATAGAAAGACAAAAGTTGTGAAAGAACAATGCTTCACTAAAAATTAGTTTACACAGCTATCCAAATCTTTACAAATAGCTTCTTTGTGTTGCCACAAAAATAATAAATAAAATAATATTTATAATTTTTTTTGGTTTTGTTGTTCTGGTTTTTATTTTTAGCATTCCTTGTTTTCTTTACTTAAGCTTATCTTTAGATATATTGGAACCACCAACTTTGGTGCTCAGCACCAGGTTACCATTTTTTTCCTGAGCTTGATGACTGTATTCTGTGTTCTTCTTTCTGATAGCCTGACACCTGCTACTCCTCCCCTTATCCTTGTTTGTGGGCTTCAGATGCAAGACTCTTCACTTTTAAAACTAATCTCTGTGCTTCCTTCCTTCACAGAGGTGGATCTATAGTCTACAATGGAATTCTGTCTTCCACCCTAAATGTATTGTGAAGTCATTTGCTCTAAATTTGGCACACGTAAGGTAAGACTAAGGATGGGCTTGGCGCGGGTTCGCAAGTGCACATGCCCGAGCCGCCAGGAGGTGAACCCTGCACTGCACTAATCACCGGCAGGGAGACAGTTCCCCGATGTGCGGCTGCAGCGATCAAGGAATGTCTAACTGCCTGTGACTAGCGCAGCGCAGGGTTCACTTCCTGGCGGGCTGAGGCACGTGCACTTGCCAACATGCCCAAGCCCATCCTTAAGTAACACAAAATTAACTGTGGTATTGTACATACCTCTTCCTCCATGTGTTTGCCCTTTTCCCCTCTCTAGAAACCATATCTTCATATATCAATATTTATTGTACTTCCTTCCTTAACCAATTTCAATTATTCTAATTTGTGACTCAGTTTAATATTATTATATACAATGTAAAAGGCCCAGTCTCTACTGTCAACTGACACAAAATCCTGTATAAACTACAGTGTCATTAGGGAAGTAAACTTGTTTTTGGATTATCCTTGTCTATTTATGTTCACTCCCTGCCTCTGCTACTGAACGTGGATTGGAATACTGACCACGCTTCTTCCTAGTGAATCTGTACCTTGCTGCCTGATTGTTGCTGACATCTGCCTGTTCCTCCCTCTGATTCTGCATACATCCTGGTATCCTTCCACTTGGCTATCACTTGACCAGGTTTGAGACTTGACTCCACCTTCAACTGGACTTGGCAACTCCACAGTATATCATCAGCTGTACTTCTGCTGATATGATACCAGTGCTCCCAAGTTTCTGCTCACAGTATCTACACCTTGGTACTTGTGCCTTTCTTTCGCCCCTGCACACCCTGTCATAACATTCAGGGTGCTTGGGTGGGAAATGTGCAAGAGGCCAACCCAGTCATCTCAGGCTCTTCATACAGGTACGAGACACCCACAGTATCTCATCACTGGGTATAGAGTATTCCATAAAAGTGAGTACACCCCTCGCATTTGTGTAAATATTTTATTATATCTTTTCATGTGACAACACAGAAGAAATTACACTTTGCTACAATGTAAAGTAGTGAGTGTACAGCTTGTATAACAGTGTAAATTTGTTGTCCCCTCAAAATAACTCAACACACAGCCATTAATGTCTAAAATGCTGGCAACAAAAGTGAGTACACCCCTAAGAGAAAATGTCCATATTGGGCCCAATTAGCCATTTTCCCTCCCCGGTGTCATTTGACTCGTTAGAGTTACAAGGTCTCAGGTGTCAATCGGGAGCAGGTGTGTTAAATTTGGTGTTATCATTCTCACTCTCTCATACTGGTCATTGGAAGTTCAACATGGCACCTCATGGCAAAGAACTCTCTGAGGATCTGAAAAAAAAGAATTGTTACTCTATATAAAGATGGCCTAGGCCAGTGTTCCTCAACTCCAGTCCTCAAGGTGCACCAACAGGTCATATTTTCAGGATTTCCATTTTTTTGTACAGATGATTGTATCAGTTTCACTGCCTTAGTAATTACCACAGCCATTTCATCTGAGGGAAATCCTGAAAACAAGACCTGTTGGTGCGCCTTGAGGGCTGGAGTTGAGAAACACTGGCCTAAGTTATAAGAAGATTGCCAAGACCCTGAAATCGAGCTGCAGCATGGTGGCCAAGACCATACAGTGGTTTAACAGGACAGGTTCCACTCAGAACTGGCCTCACCATGGTCGACCAAAGAAGCTGAGTGCACACGCTCAGCATCATATCCAGAGGTTGTCTTTGGGAAATAGAAGCATTAGTGCTGCCAGCATTGCTGCAGAGGTTGAAGGGGTGGGGGGGTCAGCCTTTCAGTGCTCAGACCATACACCGCACACTGCATCAAATTGGTCTGCATGGGTGTCATCCCAGCAGGAAGCCTCTTCTAAAGATGAGGCACAAGAAAGCCCGCAAACAGTTTGCTGAAGACAAGCAGACTAAGGACATGGACTACTGGAACCATGTCCTGTGGTCTGATTAGACCAAGATAAGCTTATTTGGTTCAGATGGTGTCAAGCGTGTGTGGTGGCAACCAGGTGCGGAGTACAAAGACAAGTTTGTCTTGTTTATAGTCAAGCATGGAGTGTCATGGTCTGGGGCTGCATGAGTCCTGCCGGCACTGGGGAGCTACAGTTCATTGAGGGAACCATGAATGCCAACTTGTACTGTGACATACTGAAGCAGAGCACGATCCCCTCCCTTCGGAGACTGGGCCGCAGGGCAGTATTCCAACATGATAACGACCCCAAACACAGCTCCAAGATGACCACTGCCTTGCTAAAGAAACTGAGGGTAAAGGCGATGGACTGGCCAAGCATGTCTCCAGACCTAAACCCTATTGGGCATCTGTGGGGCATCCTCAAATGGAAGGTTGAGGAGCGCAAGGTCTCTAACATCCAGCAGCTCCGTGATGTCGTCATGGAGGAGTGGAAGAGGATTCCAGTAGCAACCTGTGAAGCTCTGGTGAACTCCATGCCCAAGTGGGTTAAGGCAGTGCTGAAAAATAATGGTGGTCACACAAAATATTGACACTTTGGGCCCAATTTGGACATTTTCACTTAGGGGTGTACTCACTTTTGTTGCCAGTGGTTTAGACATTAATGGCTGTGTGTTGAGTTATTTTGAGGGGACAGTAAATTTACACTGTTATACAAGCTGTACACTCACTATTTTATATTGTAGCAAAGTGTCATTTCTTCAGTGTTGTCACATGAAAAGATATAATAAAATATTACAAAAATGTGAGAGGTGTACTCACTTTTGTGAGATACAGTATATAGAATTGTTGCTAACTTTCTGTTTTGCTATGTATGACATGTACTCACCTCTTTTCAGGAGGCTATGACCATTTCTGTATAAACTCTATTTTTGCCTTTAATTTGTTACATGAATTTGTTTACTTGAAAGAAAGCAATAGTTACGCCCTATAGAATTAAATTGTAAAATATGAATGCCACTATATACAAGGGGTCTTCAAAAATTTTCTGCATTTTTTCGTATTTAGAAAAGCTTAAAAAAAATGCAGAAACTTTTTGAAGAACCCTCATATTTTTTTTTTACCTCCTTGCACTTATACCAAGAACAACTATTTTCTTGATAAAATTAAAGAAGTTGATATTCCTATAGCCCTAGCAGATCATGCTCCTGCTCAATTGATCATCTCCTAGGGCTTTCCTCTCCATAAAATGATTAACTGGAGGCTTTATCAAACATTTTTCCTTCCTACTTTTCCTTTAATATACAGTATATCCAAAATGGCATTAATGATGATCAAGGTAATGTATTTTCTTGCATTTTGTGCGAATCTCCCAAAGCCCATATTAGGGGTCAGATGGTATTTCAGTGCTCAAAAATGAAATTAAAGGATTTATAGCACATCCAGAAGTTCTCTCTTAGCTAGCAAATTGGAGCATCTTCATAAAGAGTCCCTTGTTATGCAGCATCTACATCAACTTGCCAGGTGGTGTTTAGTAACCTAAATAAAGTACGCATATATCTGATTTGCATAGTCATTTCATGAGTTTTGAAATCGACATTAACATTTTCTGTGACAACTCTGGGAAAAAATAGATCATGTAAATTCCCAAACTAAAAATGTCATTAACTTATACTTTACAGAAAACCACTTCCTTATAGTTCCAAGAGAACTCCTCAAGGCCCTAGAGTTTGACACTAGCCCACCTGCAGCAAACATGCATACACCAAGCAACATGAGTCCAGGGCTACATAGGTTTAATACAAAATTAATTAGTACAAAATGTTTGGTAATATATGAATTATGTGAGTACTCTGGGATTATATTTATGCCTCTTTCAGCCCATATTTCTGGTTTTCCTAAAGAAAGACCCTGCCAGATATAAATCCACAATGTAATGGTCCTGTAATCTTTTTGCCATGAAATTGCTTCTCCTTGTACCATCCCTTTGTGGTCATGATGAGCACTGCTCTATGCTCACTACAAATCTCAAGTCCATAGTCCCTAGCCCATCTCGGGAGCAAGGAAGACAAAGTGGCTAGATTCCTACATACAGTGGGACTATGAAGAATGAATGTAGTCACCCTCTAACAAGTGAGGTCACAGTAGCAAAAACAAAGATTATGGAGGTTTGGGGGAGGCTGAGAGTAATAGAAGGTGCTTTTTTGAGTTAAAAATACATGCTTGAATAGATTTTTATTTTATTTAAACCAGAGTTTAGTGTCACATAGAGGAGATTTGAGTGATTAGTTTTTCCTTCTCTTTCAGGGAATA
Organism: Glandirana rugosa; assembly: GCA_018402905.1. NCBI lineage: Eukaryota > Metazoa > Chordata > Amphibia > Anura > Ranidae > Glandirana > Glandirana rugosa. The sequence goes on from BLSH010160085.1 coordinate 514,182, forward strand.
TTTTATTCAATGGTTTCATAAAAGTATAGTACTGCTCAGTGGTTGCTGGTGAAGTTTTAGGATGGGGGGGGGCAGACCCCACCCTTCCCTTTTGACCCATCCCACTTCTCTCAAGCCCCAGCCCTTATCAAATCTACCCACTCCGTCCCTTGTATTTCACTTGCTTCCACCCATAGTGTCAGGATTATACAGCTCTGCAATTTGGTCGCAGCATGTAGCGTGGGTGTACCTGTGTTTTTTGTGCTGTTAGCCTCTAGTTTCCCATAGACTATTTATTAGATTGTGCACTTGTAATGCATTTTCTGAGCGTGCAAAAGATGCCGCATGCAGGACTTTTAGAAAACGCACCAGAATTGATAGAAAGTCTATGGGTTAACGACAAAAAAAATGCGGGTACACTGTGCTGCAGCCAAACCATAGAGCAGAAATGTGAAACAGCTCTAAAGTGACCCTGTCAGAGTAACAAAAATACAAATGAAATCTATCTGCAATGGAAGAGGAAGATCTACGTCACTAAAGGATTCGGCAGGGATGTAGAGCTCAGGGGTTGGAAAGCCTTAAAGGTTTTTACAATGACAGAAGCAGCAATGTTGAAACAGAGGGAGGTAGGAGACACAATAGACCTAAGTAAAAAACCTCTTCAATAGTTGGGACTTTTCTATTGCAAAGAACTTTTATTTTACAGTGTGAAGAGAAACAATGGGCTGTGCATTCCATCCATGGAGCCGCCGCATCACTTCCGGTTTCCCACTGGCACAGAGAAACCGGAAGTGACGCCGCGGTTCTGCAGAAAGCACCACACATGTTCTACGGTGGTGCCAATCACAAGCGGACAGTACCATTAGACTGGGAGTATTGTGGCTCAGCGCCACAAGGACTCTCTAAAGCACGCACATGAAGCGTCTAGTGTGCATGCACAGACATCACACTACCCACATACAGCAGTGTCCGGAGCCCATGCACACGCTTAAAGGGCCTCTTTTGTGTGATTAGCTTGGGGGGGCACACAAAGAATTGTGCTTACTTACAAGGTTTGATTTAATAAAGGTAAAAAAAAAAAGCTGTTCACTTTGTAAATAAATTTTTCCTTAGCTTACTAAATGAGGTGACGATCTGCAGACTTCCATCATCCAATCAGAAGCAAGCAAAAATACAATTTTATTTTCCTTGCATTTGTTTGGGCATTCTTTGTAAATTGAATTTCTACTGCATTCTCCAAGCTAAGAGAACATTAGCTTGTAAAGTGAACAGTCTATTTGTCTTTATTAAATCAACTCTATGGTGTCCAGTAAAGAATCATCTTGCACTGATATCAGTTCAGTAAAAATAATTCTGATTGATTGCAACTAGAGTTGAGCGAACTTCTAGAAGTCCGGGTTCTGCTGGTTCGGCCGAACTTCGGGACAAAGTCCGGGTTCGGGTCCGGACAGAACCCGAACTTTGTCCCGGACCCCGAACCCCATTGAAATCAATGGAGACCCGGACTTTTAGGTACAAAAAATGTTGTAAAATAGTCCTGGAAGGTCCTAGAGGTCTGCAAAAGGAAGGAAATGTGGGTAAGGGTGGGACAAGTGACCTACAAAGAAATGGGGACAGGGAAATAACTTTAAATATTTTTAAAAAAATAAAAACATAAAAAATGCAAAAATGGAGAACATCTTCAAAATGGGTCTGAAAAGTATTAATTAACATTAGAGGCCATAGAACTGTTCTAAAATCATCTTCAAACTGTGTCAAAAAAGTATAAATAAGCCGGGAATACCCATATCACTGTTCTGCAAAATGTGTGTATCACTTTAAATGAAACCGGGAATCAGTGCACATCTCTTCTGCACAAGTATTTCAA
>BLSH010160085.1:517412-527674 GCA_018402905.1 Glandirana rugosa
CCCTGGGCCTGGGCCTGGGCCTGAAAAGTTTTTTTCAGGCCCAAGCCCAGGCCCCAAGACCATTAAAATTACTTTTTAGAATTTTTACGACATTTTTTCGGGTCCTTCCAGGATCTCCAGACGTTTTCCTTCCTTTTACACCCATTCCCACCCTGTTCACGGGATGTTTCTTTACCCCTGTCCCTTTATTGAAATTTATAAAAATTTTTTTATTTTTGTATTTTTTACGTTTTTACCTCTAGTAGAAGTTTTACCCAGACTTTTCATAATTAATTGTAATCTCCGGTATCTTGACAACCCGAACCCGGACTTTTTTTGAAAAGTCCGGGTCCGGGTCCGGGTCCCGGACACCCCAAAGTTCGGTACGGACCCAAACTTTACAGTCCGGGTTCGCTCAACTCTAATTGCAACGGGTTACTGCACATTTTGCACTTTAACAGAGGGAATCTTTATAGAGTAGTATTTTCTTGCAATAGAGGAAGAGAGAGAATTATGTACATATTGTAAAACATTAGTTTGTTAATTAAAACCCAACTCTTAGCTACTTTTTTAAATAGTCCCTTTGGAAGTATAAAACAAATACAATGTTTTGGCTGTAATACTCACCTTCTTTCTTGTGTTGCCCCCTGCAGCCCATCATGAAACCGGCCTAAAGACTTCTGGAAAAGGTAGGTATGAAATAAAGAAAACAAATGCATGTGGAGGCTGCTGGGGGGAGGGAGAACACTAAGTGGAGGATGAGCCTGAAATTGAACATTAAATATAATTTTAGCAAAGTATGTTTACATTTTAATAGAAATTATGTAAACCTTTCCTATATTTCAGTGGTTTGTGTCAAATATTATGTCTGTCTGCTTTTCCAATTAAGGGGAAAGCTTCTTTCTGAAAGGATTCCTGATAGCATTTTTGACCTCCTGGTTTCGTAGTGTATAGATAATAGGATTTAGTAGAGGCGTCAGTACTGTATACAGCACAGACACCAACTTGTCTGCTGCATAGTTTACTGGTGGTCTCAAGTAGATGAATACAGATGGTCCAAGGAAGAATGTAATAACCAGGAGATGGGCTGCACATGTAGAGAATGCTTTATGTCTCCCCTCTGAAGAACGAATTTTTAAGATTGTGGTAATGATTCTAAGGTAGGAGAACAACAGCACCACAAAGCAACTGAGTGAAATCATTCCACTGTTTGCTATAATAAATATATCAATAAATAAGGTGTCAGAACAGGCAAGTACAGCTAGTGGGTGGACATCACAGAAGAAGTGGTTTATCTTGTTTGGACCACAAAATGGCAGCTGGTAGGTGAGAAAAGCCTGGGTAAAGGAATGCAAGAAACCTGCTACCCAAGTGAATGCTACCAGCCAACAGCAAAATTTGGAATTCATGACAATGTGATACCTTAGCGGATTACAGATAGCCACATAGCGGTCATATGCCATGACAGTCAGAAGGAAGCACTCTGTGCCACCAAATAAATGAAGGAAGAAAAGCTGCAATATGCACTGGTTAAAAGAGATGGTCTTTTGATCCGAGAGAACATTAGCCAGCATCTTTGGGATGGTGACTGTTGAGTAACACATGTCCAAGAAAGACAAGTTGCTGAGAAAAAAATACATAGGTGAATGCAGATGTGGATCAACATGGACTGCTGTCATGATGAGAAGATTCCCTGATAACGTCATCAAATACAGGGCCAGAAACAAGACAAAGAAAATGACCTGAGCTACATGTGAATGGGAGAGACCATTAAGGGTGAACTCTGTCACCAAACTCTGATTTTGAACATCCATATTCCTCTCTCAGTCTAATAGGAGATGAAGAAAGAAAATAGAAATAGAAGAAATTAGTAAAGATACAACTTGTTGCTAAAATTATATTTTTTAACATTTACATAATTTAACATATTTGGGAATGTATTCCATTATTTCTATAAGTCTATTTTTAGTACTATGCTTTATAATTTTTAATTCCTAACCATGTTTGTTTATTGCTTCAGATTTTCCAAATTAATGTTTTTAGAAGACAGCTGTCTTCACTGCATAAAACACCTCACCAAATATAATTACTATGCTTAATACAGAAAACAGCAACAACAACCCATAGCAAACAACTAGAAATCTTTGTTCCTTGAGTGGTATACAGCAAAGATAAATTTGATTGTTTGTTATGGGTAGCTGCACTTTGCTAATCGCCTTTTTTCCTGTAAATGTATAAACATACACCTTAAAATCAATCTATAACACTGATTTACTGAAAGAATTGAGCGTAAAATACTGCTCTGTTCACTTCAAACATCCAATTGTGTGCAAGAGAAGTTCATATATTCTACATTTCTTTCCACACGAAAGAGTATTTGAAGCATACAAAGTGAGCTATGTGAATTTTCTTATTCCATTAAAAAAAATAGTTGTTAATGCAATAGACAATAAAAAAGCATACAGTATAATACAGGTATATTAGAATAAAAACACCTTGTACTCTACAAAGAGACATAAAAATCTGTAAGATAAACACTATTGGGACATGTGCATTGGTGACATAGGCAAGCATAATTTTGTCAAATGATTTACCTGATCTCATATTTATATCATCCCTTGTGTTGTATTTTGGGTTAGAAATTCCCTTGGAATATGTGCTAGACTAAATAAATAATTTAACAAAATTCATTAATGATCCAATTACGTTAATAAAAAGAACCAGATTCTATATAGTAAATATTAAATATAAAACAATATTTTATTTTGTTTCTAATCAGATAATGGGATTTATGGTGATTTACTTTGACAGTCTGCAAATAGATAAAATAGATGATTTCTATGGATTTCTATTTACATTCTGAATGTATAGATAAAAAATCAATATTGTTTTTTAATTTCAGTTCACCAAAAGGACTGTAAATTCCTTCTTGATCATGTGATCACCTCTGGAATATGGATAACATGCAGGCTGGAGGCTCCATTGTCAAAAATGAAAGCCTTCGGCCTGCAGATGAACACTGCCAACTTCAGTTTATCTGCAGTACCATTTATTAAATAGTTCAACTCCCAATGCAATTGCTCAATTCCCCCATCAACACTGACTGTGTTGATGGGGGGGGGAGGGGGGATCCCTTCCGCAGAGCTATTGTGTACTCCAAGCAGGGAGTAGGGAGAACATAATGGTCACCGCTGGCAGCTATAGCCGCCGTCAGTGATTGCATGAAAAAAAACCTGACAGACTGAATGTATTGAAGTTGGTCCATTGATCGACTTCAGCACCATGAGCCTGCCCATTGTGCTGAAGAGCACAATTTTGGACAGTCGCTGCTGACCTGACTGAGATTCGATCCATCTGTGGCCGGCTTTAGATACAGGAACAGTATTATAATTAAAAATAGCCAAAAACACTTTTTTTACATTTCATTTTTGAGTGTTTGTCAGGCTATAATAACAACCAAGCAGAATTTTAGTAAACCGTTGTACCAAATAAAAATCTTATATGGACACAAATAAACTTTGCCAAAAGCAGGCTTATACACATTTGTTTTGGTTGCAGTTATCAAGTTTAACTATCCTATTGTGAGGTCAGCAGACACTACAGCCAATAGCAGACAGGTAACAGCACTGTGGCCTCAATTCATGAAGCAGTATTTTCCTCTTTAAAATTTGCTGCAGTGGCGTGGCTTGGCACATGGAGCGGTAAGACGCTTCTCACATCAGCTCCCGCACGGACCAGCTCTACAAGAGGCTCCCAGCTCCGGAAAACGGCTTACAGCACTGGTAATAGGGAGGAAAGGCAGCAGGGATGGGCACAAGACTCCTGGAGAGTACAAGGACGGTGAGATTGGCAAATTTTTCACCCGTTCACCCAGTCACAGAACGGCCCGCTGGCAGCCAAGATAGCGCCGACCCGCTCCTCTACACACCACTCGGCCTCCCAGCACACAGGAACACCATCCTCCTCCTCTCATATGAGAACCCAGCAACGGCCTAGGTCCCCACCAGAGTCAGAAACCAGCTCCCTTCACTCGGGCTGCCCATCTCCTGTATCACAACACTCAGGCATGTGCTGGGACATGGAGGCCTATATCAAGGCCCTACCCAGGCGGCATGACTTTGAGACCTACGTAAAGAGGCTAGAGCATTCCTACAAACAGGAAATTTCAGACCTCCGCAGGGACATTACGGGCAGGATTGACGATGTTGAACAGACAGTGGATACCACTGTAGCCACACTTAACTCTCACAAAGCTATCCTTCATAAACACACAGCCCAAATACAACAGATAATCCTTCATCGGGATGATCAGGAAAATAGGGCAAGAAGGAACAATATCCGCAGAAGGGGCCTTCCAGAGTCGGTGGACTCCAAAGATTTGGCAGCAGCAGCTTGTAAAGTGTTCAATGAACTGTTACAGAAGCCTGCAGACTCTCCCATCGAGCTGGATTGCATACACAGAGCTCTGGGACCCCAGAATCTAAACATCGCCTAGAGATGTTATTTGCAGAGTGCATTTCTATGCGATCAAGGCAGAAATAATGCAGGCAACAATCAAGATGCTATTTATTTCAATGACGCCCAGATCACACTGCTACCTGACCTTTCTAAATTGACTTTGGACATGAGAAGAGCATTGAAACCACTAACAAGTGCCCTGCTGGAGGCCCACATAAAGTATAGATGGGGGTTCCCGTTCCAGTTATCGGCCTCTTCAAAAGGGAAGACTACAATGCTCCGCACTCTGAGGGATCTTTTTGGGGAATTTCAGATTGCCACAGATATCCATCCCTGACTGGCCTCTACCAGCTGCCATCTCGGGCCTTCCACTCAACACAGGATGGCAGCCCCACACCAGGAAGAAACAGAAGCGTCCTCAGTGTAGCATGTCAAAGCCACCTGATGGTTGAGAAGGACATCTATTTTTCTCTCATTTTCCTCACCACCCCAGGCCAATACCTGGGTTCTTTTTTCTTTCTACCCCAATGGCCCGCAAATGGGTGGTAGTTACTGGTTTACTATGTATACATTTGACATTACTAACCTGCCTTCTCTCCTAGCTCACAAAGGTTTTTAGGTTGCCCCTTGTTTATGTGGCTGCTCTTTTTTTTTCTGTTTCGGTACACACTTTACTCTGTTTTTTGATCACACATCATTGACTGCTACTAGAGCCCGGGCCCACTTTAGCTGTTGCCACCTCACATGTTTCAATAGCCGTTGAAAGAGCTGGTTCCGGGGCTCTGGGCGCATAAAGGAACTGGACTTTTAGCTGTTATAAGTCACTGTCATTGATCCCGGGGCTCTAAGCCCATAGTTTGAATATCTTTATAAAGCTTTTTATAAAGTTTTTTTTTTTTTTATCATTACATAGAAACGTGACGGCAGAAAAAGACTGAGTAGTCCATCGAGTCTGCCGGTCCGTGTGGGGTCACTCTGTGTGCTTACTATGTTCCCCACAGTAGGACGCGGGGTGCCCAGAGCGACCCCTCTGGCAGGTCTCGCATATATGCTGAATCACTTAATGTTTTGGCCGTTTCAGCCCCTGTTATATGTACTCTATCTTCTTTCTATTCTTTCCTCTCTGTTTTATTACTTCTTCCCTTTCAACACTAGAGGCTCTCCTCGTGCCATTTGTGCTTATGTGCAAAGACAGTCGTTCAGTAGGCTTTGCGACGCCACCTTGTGGTTACAAAAGGTGCTACAGGGCAGCCTGAATGCTTGGTGTAATACGGAACATGACTCCCAAGACACGGTAACGATCATCTGTTTTTATATAAGCATCGACGCACCTTGGCCTCCTGTGTTTTGCTTGTTCCTCTCCTCTGCTTACTACTCTTACATCCCGACTCTGGCAGTTCGGCGCAATCAACCTTATCCTGGGCGGTGACCTGAAGGTAGCACTGATCCCTCGCCTGGACGCCTCCTCCGATAAGCCCTCTATGTCCCCAGCTTCCTTGACCAAAACACGCAAGCTGTTCTCCGACCTATCTCTGGTGGATGTGTGGCAGATCCTAAACCCCTCAGGCAGGGATTACATATATTATTCTCCTGCACATTCCTCCTACAGCAGGATAGACTACATATTAATATCACAGACTCTCCTTGAGTATTCCCCAGCAGCGTCCATTGGTTTAACTGTCTGGTCAGGCCACGCTCCAGTGCATCTTTCCCTGGGCAGGGTTCCTGCAGGTAAACAGAGAGCCACGGTTCAATGACAACCTATTGACAGATGTTGTTTGCGCTGCGGCCATTGCCCAAGCCATCAAGGATTTCAGATCTGACCATGCACTTGACACCACTGCCCCCCCTGCTTAAATGGGAAGCTCTAAAATGTGTCCTCAGAGGCATTTCATACAAAATGGCTCCCGCCTTAAATGCACCCGCACGTCAGAGATAGCTGCACTCCTCGCCAAAAATGCATCACATAAACGCATGCTGGACCCTTCCACCCTAGTAGATCTATCCAATGCTCGTAGAGACCTACTTTGGCTCTTCTCAGACCGCTTTTTGATAGCCAGGGATAAGGGGAGGTTCCAACACTACACACAAGCTAATAAGTGTGGTAAGCATCCGGCGACGGTGTTAAACCCCAGACAACATCGCTCCAATATTCCCTGGATTCAGGCGCCTAATAGAGGGAAACTATATTGCTAACTCTAAAATAGCGGAAGAATTCCACCAGTTCTACCAAGCTTTATATAATTTGCCCCCCCCCCCCCACACACCCACGGCGTCTAGGTAAAGGGACTCGGAAAACCAAGACAAAGACTTATATATACAAGACAAGGCCCTCCCGACTATCCCCTCTTAGAACTCGGAAGACCTAGAAACTTACCTGACAGATACGGAGTTCTCGCAAGTGGTTAAGGGACTCAAAAACTGTAAAAGACCTGGCCCAGATGGCTTCTCACCAAGGTTTTACAAAACTTTTGCACCACTCCTGACGCCAATAATGACAGAAGCCTTCAACTTCATAGACTAGACACACCTGCCTCCCCCTCCTCATTGCTAGCTCAGATAGTAGTCCTCCCCAAGCCAGGGAAAGATCCTTCACTCTGCGGCAGTTACCGGCCGATTTCTTTACTAAATGTTGACTTAAAACTGTATGTAAAAATCCTAGCGAACCGGTTATCCCCCTTAATGCCCTCTATAGTACATAGGGACCAAGTGGGCTTTGTCCCAGGGAGAGAAGCGAGGGACAACACCACCAAGACCATGGACCTTATCTCAAATGCCCAGAATAAACACATCCCTGCTTGCCTTCTCTCGTGTGATGCAGAGAAGACATTCAATAGGGTTAGCTGGCCTTTCTTGCAGAAAACTCTTAGCCAAATTGGACTCGGCCTCAAAATGTTAAGCCGCATTATGGCCCTCTACTCCTCTCCCTCGGCAACGGTTCTAGTGAATGGTACCCAATTGCAGCCCCTATCCATAGCGAATGGGACGAGGCAGGGTTGTTCCCTTTCACCCCTATTGTTCGCCCTCACTATTGAACATTTAGCCCAAGCGCTCAGGAGTAACCCATCCATTCACGGGATACAAATGCCATCAGCTCATTGTAAGATTTCCCTATATGCGGATAATCTCTTACTATACGTGACGCAGCCCCTCATCAGTATCCCATCCATACTACAGGAGATACAAATTTGGCCAGTTTAGTAATTATAAACTTAACATCTCCAAAACAGAGGCACTGAATCTGTCACTTTCACAGACCATGATTACTCTTCTGAAAGCAAACTTTAGGTTTCAATGGAACTCCTCATCCATCAGTTATGTAGGCACGGCCATTCCCGCCCACATTTCAGACACCTATGCACTAAATTTTAGCCCCTTATTGGCCAAAATCAGACGCCTACTCGAATCTCACGTGGCCTTATCTACGTCTTGGTTTGGCCGTATAAGTGTACTTAAAATGGACATACTCCCTAAAGTATTATATGTATTCCAAATACTCCCTATCCATCTTCCCTCTGCCTTCTTCCACGCCCTCCGATCTATGACCATTGTATACATTTGGCAGGGGAAACATCCTAGGCTCCCATATAAACTTCTTTGCCAACCGAAAGAGATGGGAGGGACGGGACTCCCTGACCTCTAATCTTACCACATTTCCACTATACTATAGCGCATGCTAGAGTGGTTTCCGTGACCCCATACTAAGACCTCCACCATGGTGGAACAAGATATGTCCCCAAGGGACCTACGTGCCTTGCTATGGGGTTGCGATCCTCACTACAAAACAATGCAGACACTGTTCCCCCTAACGATAGACGCATTACGTACTTGGTACAAGGTCAGGGACAAATTAGACCTGTCCTCAGATCCATTGCCCTCTCACCCCTCTTTTCGACAACGAGGACCTCCCGGAAAGCTGGCTGGTACCGGTTCTAGACACATATGAAAGGGCAGCATGATCCACTGCAAAGCAGTTTCTCCGGCCCACCTCTTGAGAGTTTGTACCGGGACCGGTAACGGACCCTGCCAAAGTCTCTTGGCTTACAAGGTTTCACCTTCAAACCTATTGTAAGACTCTTGTCTCTTCAAAGCAGGTTCACAGACCGCTGAAAGAATATGAACATATATGTTCCTTGCCGGAGACATCCCGTCACACTCTATCAGAGATATACAAAATAATCCAACTACGCACGCACAGCACTCTGCCTGCCTACACTCATGCTTGGTCAAGGGAGCTGGGGATAGAGGTGTTGGAGACAGACTGTCACAAAGCTTTTCTCTATATGCATAAATCAACTATCTCTAGCTATGCGCAGAAAAAAAAAATATAAATTGCTATCCAGGTGGTACATGGTTCCGACTGTTATCAATCGATATTCCCCCAATCACTGGACATCTGCTAGCGATGTCACAGAGAGAGAAGAACGCATCTCCACATCTGGTGGTACTGTGCTGAGATCCACACATTCTGGAAGTCTATTTTTCAAACATTCTCCGAAATGTACAATGAATCATTGACATTGTCTCCCTCCATTGCTCTCTTATCCATCCTCCCGGGAACGGTTAAATCCCAAAAATCCAGCCTCTTGAGGTTTTTCTTGACGGCGGGCAGGCAGTTGATTTCCAGATTCTGGAAAACTACCTCAGTCCCCCCCCTTCACCATGTGGGTGAGCAAAATAAATTATATTATGCTAATGGGGGAGATGATGGCAAAGGAAATGGATAAGTGGGACAAGTTCACTAATCTTTGGACAATTTGGATGCATTACTCATCGTCTGATAAGCTTAAAACAAGGCTACAGGGGACCCCCTTATCAGCTATCACATAGGTAGCTGAGCTTGGCTCCTAGGTTTCCTTCTCTTCCCAATGGGACTTATTGATATGCGTAGGAGACTCCCGATACCCGATACCTGATTTTTCCACCCTTTCTATATCTAGCCTCCACTCTTTCTTCTATTCTCTCTAAGGTATTTCTCTATGTCTCTTCTACCTATCTCCTTTATCTCTCCTTTCACTAGACTCCTTCTTTCTGACTCTAAGGTTATTATATGTTTGTTTTTCTTGCAAGGTATTATATTTTAAGCGATGCACCGCCTAGATATTTGTTTCACCCGAGCACTCAAGTTGTTTGAACCTGCTAGGTCGAAGCTCATAGACAGTCGAGGGTCCTCCGCCTCCCTGGCCTTCTCCGGACGGGGGAGATGAGGGTACCCGTTGAGTTTTTCTAGAAGATTCATTAAGGTTATTTGGATTGCTTGTAATATGACTTATGCTAAGGTACACGGTATAAGCAGTCTCTAAAAATTGTTCCTATGTATGTTGACACAATGATAAATGTGCTATATTGACTGTTACAAAGACAATAAAAATGACATTCAACCTTTAAAATTTGCTGAAAAATAGCTCATAGCATTTTTAAAAAATATTTTGCAATTCACAAAAAAATAAGGCATGTGGTATTTCATTGAAATTTGCTGTATTTTATCTTATGCGGTATCCGGTGGGATGGATACAATGGAGAAGGATTAGAACCACTGTCAGTTTTTATTGCTAATAAATAAGTGAAATGGTTTAAACTGTATAAATATGCCATGTCAGTGCGGTCCCTGCAGCATATGTATTCTTACAAAAGAAAAAAAAGATGACTAGAATGCCAGTCAAAGGGAAGCTGTTTTCGCAGGACATATGTGGTATATCAAAAACAACTAAATTATATTAAGTAAATACAAAATATCTTTATATTGACTAAACATACTATAAAAAAATGACAGAAATATATATATATATATATATATATATATATATATATATATATATATATTT
>BLSH010160085.1:527822-557889 GCA_018402905.1 Glandirana rugosa
CCATATTAAGGTCCCCCCCCACACCCCCCCCCCCCCAAACTTGCAGCATAGACCCACCACTCCCCTTAAATCAGAGATACCCGCTAGGGTAAGTTGACATGCCCACTAGGATACCACCAAGTAACCAGATTCGTCAGTTGATAATAGTTATGTAGACAAGGCTATATCATAATTTGCCATAGGAGGCCCAAGGCCCCAGGGGGGAGCCCATCAGATGAAATTTGAAATACTTCCGGGGCTAAAGTGGTTAAAGTAGCTTTTTTTAACACAGAAGAACTCTTAAAATAATTGCTATATCTACAACTCATGATACATTAGTGTGATGATCAGTGGAAAGAATGTTCCTTACACAGAATTATACCCTTATAGACAGCTAAAAAGATTAATTATGTTAGTGGGAACTTATCTGAGAGGCAGAAATTGCTCATTGCTCAGAAAGCTCTGGTAACCTCTGGAGGAACCCTAGGGTCCTGTGGAACTCTAGTTGAGGAACCATGCTTTAAAGTATTTTTTGCTGTGATATTTGGGAAGTCATTTCTATATCTTTGGATGGGTCTGTTTTGTCTTGTTAGAGAATAGCCATTGTCATTCTCTGATATTCTTGAAAGTGTCATTCTGGTATCCATCTGTCAAACCTTCAAATTGATGACACCCCACTACTAACAGCTCAAGTTCCACACCTTGTCTATTCATAATCCCATTCGGTCTTGCTAATATTTGAGCCAAAGATATCTCTAAAAATAACTGTGAAAAAGTATCCCCACTGCATATGACATATGTTTGAACAAGGCATTGATTAGACCATTGTGATATGCATGTATGTTGTATGGTTGATTTACAAAAACCTGAGAGTAGTGTTGCTGTTGGGCGAACAGTTTGAGCCGAGCAAAAGTTTGAACCAAACATTGGCTGTTTGCCCGTGCAGTGAACACCCGAATTGTCAGGGTATTTGACCGTTTGTTTGGCCTACTGAACGCCCCACAATGCACTGCGCACCGCACAGTGCATTCTAAGCCTTAATTGGCTGAAGCAATGAAGGCTTTACCCAATCAGGGCACAGAACATTGTCAGAGCCATGATTGGAGAAAGTAATGATGACTGTGCCCAATCATGGCTCATTGCTCATAGACCTACCTCACACTATAAAAGGTTCCTTCCAAGATTAGCTATTTGGAGTATGATGTTGGAGTGGAGATAGATAGAACAGGGCTCTGCTCATTGCTACAAGTGAGCTAGTGTGCTATTGTGATTCTATTATTAGTGTTAGTGCAGCGTCAGTGTAGTGCGACCTTCCTTTTTTACTTTAGTGTCAGTGGAGTGTGTTAGGGCAGTTTTACTGCAGTATATTGAAGTGTGTGAGGGCAGCTTTACTGTAGTATATTGTAGTCAGTGCACTTTTATTGCATGATATTGTAGTGCGTCAGTGCACTTTTACTGCATTATATTGTAGAGCTTCAGTGCACTTTACAGCAGTATATTGTAGTGCATCAGTGCACTTTTACTGCATTGTATTGTAGTGCATCAGTGCACTTTTATTGCAGTATATTGCAGTGCATCAGTGTACTTTTACAGCAGTGTATTGTAGTGCATCAGTGCACTTTTACAGCAGTATATTGTAGTGTATCAGTGCACTTATACAGCAGTATATTGTAGTGAATCAGTGCAATTTTACAGCAGTATATTGTAGTGCATTAGTGCACTTATACAGCAGTATATTGTAGTGCGTCAGTGCACTTTTACTGCAGTATAATGTAGTGCGTCAGTGCTATTTTACTGCAGTATATTGAGGTGCGTCAGTGCAGTTTGACAGCAGTATATCATAGTGCATCAGTGCACTTTAACTGCATCATATTGTAGTGCGTCAGTGCACTTTTACAGCAGTATATTGCAGTGCGTTTACTGTACTATTACTGCAGTATATTGTAGTGGGTCAGTATAGTGTGTCTGTGTAGTGCAGTGTTTTACACCGCATTACATAACATTTAATGCTGTACACAGTGTTGTACACCCACCTTTTTTTTTGTTGCTGCGTGTTATCTGTCAGCGGCAGCCCTCAAGGTAAAGTGCACCAAATGGTTCTGAAGAAGCTTGCCACATATTCGGGCAAGCAAAACATGTCAACCCTGGAGCATGCTATTTAGAGCCCTCAAGCCCTAATACGGGAATTCAGAAAGGTGAACATCCGTACCAATCCCGAGATCCGTTTTAAAGACATGCAGAGAGAAAAACAGCCATCTGTGGATAGACCTCATCTTTACCTGAATATGGAGTGCCGGATCATAGGCTGACCTTAGACTGACAGATGGAACACTGAACTGAGATGTTTTCACACCGATGATCTGTCTCCCCATGAGATCTCCCATCAATTGTGAGTTGGCTATAAGCCAACATTACATCATTCACAATTGACTGCGGAACCTTCTTGAACTAATTGTCTGCATTATCATCATTACAAAGACGGAGGATATACTGCCACCTGAATACCGTTTCATTACTTGCATACAACAGCCACAATTGAAGGTTCTGCCACTGTGTCACAAACATCACTGTGGTCTGCTCATACACATTCAGACCACAGCTATATCGGCTGAGGAGATCGAAGCTTAAGGAGCAGGAAGCCTTATATATCTGTCTCCACCTGTATATTTGGATTAAATTCCTACCTATGTTGGTGTTATAAATGAGGAATTACACAGACCTGTTTATCCCTAAACTGGATTGGCATCTTTTCTTAATAGATATTTATTGTTTTCAATCCCTACCTGAACCCATACAATAAGAGGGGCTGGTCTCATACAATTGTTATTTGCTATGAATGCATTGATATCGCTTCCCCCTTAACTGATACTTTGTTGACCGTGTGATTCACTGTCACTGTGTGTTGCCGTTCAATTCTAGCATTTCCCCTTGATGGAACGATGTGAGTACCGAGTTTCCAATTGAATTACATGGACACACAGTGAACAGAGGAATTTATCATCTGTTACTATTAGGTGAGGCTTCCTGGGCTCTGTTTATGCTGCATATTTTATTTTATAATTCAATAACAACTTTGATATTTGTGGTTTATGGTGGAGGATTTTGTTTTGAATTTACATTTTTTATCCTGCTGCTAATTACAATTTATGTCCAACAAATGATATTTATCTTTGTTAGCATACTGTCTGGGGTCACATTATACGAACTTACAAGGCATCTGCCTAATTTTCCACAATATTGTCATTTTGGTATGCTGATCCACACATGGAATGGTGGTATGACAGATGCAATATAAGTCCTCCAGGTGATTCCCCATAACTAGAGTGAGTCATTTAATATATATTTGTTAAAGTGCACCAAACACCACTTTCTATTGAATAATGTGCATCCAATGACACATTTCCCCATCTCTATTACATTTCGGTAATAAGCCCCCATCATGTCTGGGAGGTGAACAAGGAGAGGTAGACATTCCCATGCCACTGTGAGGGGGCCAGCAGCATCTGTGTCCACAGGCAAAGGTGGGCGTGGTCCATCCTCAGGCAGGGCACCATTTTCTCTGTTTAGTGATGTTGCCCGTGCCATCTAGCCACAGCGTGTAGAGGAAGTGGTGGCCTTGCTTATAAAACCATCTTCATCCTCCTCCTCCTCTCTCACCCATGCAGAGACTAGTGCACTGTCCACTGCAGCTGCCAGAGTGGCTTATTCTGCCTCCTTGTCCACAGCTACTCCTGACAGCCCCAGCATCATGCATGGAGAAGTCAGCTGAGAAATTTGAACACAGCATCAGCCACTTGCTCCTTAACAATGCACAGGCATTACTTGATTCAGATGTTAGTTCTGACTCTGGGTTTAAGGAAGGTAGAAACATGAGCCTACAGAGGGGAGAACACTGATAAACAAGAAATTGTCAGTCATGTTCCCCAGCTGCAGCGTGTTGCCAAGTTGGCTCCAGTGATGATGAGGATGGAGGGGGATGATGATGATGAGGTCACTGACACAGCTTGGGTGCCAGATAGAGCAGAAGAGAAAGTCAGGCACAATCCCAACAAGGCAGCATGTCCTTCTGAGGCAGCCATCATGGAAGAGTAGAGAGCAGCCACCCTATTCCATCAGATTATGGAGCTGTTATCTCCCGGCCCACTTCTCATAGCTCAGCTATCTGGGCCTTTTTTAGCACGTGTGCAGCCGATTGCACTGTTGCAAATTGCAAAATTTGCCTCAAGCAGATCAAACATGACAAAAACACCAGCCATTTGGGTACCACATGCTTGACAAGGCATTTAACCTCCCACCACTCAGTCCATTGACAAGAGCACCTGAAAGCCACAAAAAAGGGTCACAATTCTCCTCACCTTTCATGTCTACCCCCCGCTATACCTTATGACCTATCAGCAACCTCCACTGACAGGGATGATGTTATATCGAAGGGTGCCAAGGTCCTTGCAGCATGTCTGCCAGCAGCACATCACCAGCTGCAGAGTATAGTAGCCAAATTTCTCTGCCCCAGCGGATGCAATGAAAAAAATACAGTCCTTTCCACCAACATACCCAGTTTTTAAGTTCCAGTTTGTGCAAATTGCGGGTTTTACTCCTGCCTTTCCTCCTGGTGTATTCTGCCCCCTTCTGTGAATTTGCAGAATGTGCTGTACCACAATGGCAGGTTCCCAGTCACTATTTCTTTGCATGTAAGGCCATTCCCACTGTACCATCATGTGGAAAGCAATGTTGTGGCATTGTTGGGCAAGGCAGTCAGCCGCAAGGTCTTTGTTACTGCTGGCACATGGTCCAGCAAGCATGGTCAGGGACGCTATATTTAGTTCACAGCACACTGGGTAACTCTGCTTGCAACTAGGAAGGCTTCAGGAAAGGGCTCAGTGCTGGGGCTTGTTTTGCCACCACATCACCATACAGCTTGTGGTGATGATGCAAGATATGTCAGGTCTACCCCCTCCTCCTCCTCCTCCATGCCCTCCTCTGCTGAATTATCCTATGAACCAGCAGTACCCCCTAATTATTCAATGGCTATTCAATGAGTCAGGCTAAAAGATGCCATGCATTGCTTCAGCTGGTCTGTTTAGGTGACAGGAGCCACACCAGAGCACAGATTCTTTCAGATTTGCAGGGGCAGGCCCAGAGGTGGTTCATGCTAAACCAGCTTGAGCCAGGAATGATGGTGTGCGATAATGGCGGTTCTCTGTTCTGTGAAGTAGGACATAGCAGATCTACTGATCCCTGTCACTGGGATCAGTTAGATATGTTCTGTCCCGGCCAGCCCCGCCCCCCACAGTTAGAACACACCCAGGGAACACAGTTAACCCCTTCACTGCCCCCTTAGTGTTAACCCCTTCACTGCCAATGACATTTATACAGTAATCAGTGGACATTTAAATTTCTGATCACTGTATAAATGTCATTTACCAAAAATATGTAGAAGAATATATATCGGCCAAAACTGATGAATAATTTTCTTTTTTATATTTTTTTTTTGGATATTTATTATAGCAAAAAGTAAAAAATATTGTTCTTTTTTCAAAATCATCGCTCTTTGTTTGTTTATAGCGCAAAAAATCAAAACTGCAGAGATGATCAAATACCAAAAGAAAGCGCTATTTGTGGGACAAAAATGATACAAATTTTGTTTGGGTACAACGTCGCACTACCGCGCAACTTATTTAAAATGCAACAGTGCTAAAAGCCTAAAATCGGCCTGGGCAGAAGGGGGGTTTAAGTGCCCAGTAAGCATGTGGTTAAAAATGATATTTTTTACAAACCTTTTTTGCACTGAAACATGTCCCCCAGGACAGTACCCAGACCCCCATGCCCTTTGTGTGCCCAATAACTTGCATATAAGCCTTCAAAATGGGCACTTTAGATTTTTTCAGTTTGGGTCCCATAGTCTCAGGCCCATCTCTATTGGAGAGTATAAAATCTGGGGCAGCTGTGCATGGTAACCAATCAGCTTCTAATTTAAGCTTGTTCAGCTAAGCTTTAACAAAAAAAATGGAATCAGATTATTATGTAGAGCTGCACCAGATCTTGAGCTCTGCAGGTTTAGTAAATCAACTCCTATATTATGTTTGGAATGATTGGGAAGTTTTTTGCACCCAATTATGCTTATGATTGTATAGGGTAGGATAGAGTAAGGGAGGGTTATAACCCCTCTCAGGCTTTTTTTTTTTTTTGCCATCTGTGTCCCATTGGGAAGATTTACATTCACTTCCTATCTCATAGACAAAACAGGAAGTGAGAGGCCAAAACTGATGAATAATTTTCTTTTTTATATTTTTTTTTTGGATATTTATTATAGCAAAAAGTAAAAAATATTGTTCTTTTTTCAAAATCATCGCTCTTTGTTTGTTTATAGCGCAAAAAATCAAAACTGCAGAGATGATCAAATACCAAAAGAAAGCGCTATTTGTGGGACAAAAATGATACAAATTTTGTTTGGGTACAACGTCGCACTACCGCGCAACTTATTTAAAATGCAACAGTGCTAAAAGCCTAAAATCGGCCTGGGCAGGAGGGGGGTTTAAGTGCCCAGTAAGCATGTGGTTAAAAATGATATTTTTTACAAACCTTTTTTGCACTGAAACATGTCCCCCAGGACAGTACCCAGACCCCCATGCCCTTTGTGTGCCCAATAACTTGCATATAAGCCTTCAAAATGGGCACTTTAGATTTTTTCAGTTTGGGTCCCATAGTCTCAGGCCCATCTCTATTGGAGAGTATAAAATCTGGGGCAGCTGTGCATGGTAACCAATCAGCTTCTAATTTAAGCTTGTTCAGCTAAGCTTTAACAAAAAAAAATGGAATCAGATTATTATGTAGAGCTGCACCAGATCTTGAGCTCTGCAGGTTTAGTAAATCAACTCCTATATTATGTTTGGAATGATTGGGAAGTTTTTTGCACCCAATTATGCTTATGATTGTATAGGGTAGGATAGAGTAAGGGAGGGTTATAACCCCTCTCAGGCTTTTTTTTTTTTTTGCCATCTGTGTCCCATTGGGAAGATTTACATTCACTTCCTATCTCATAGACAAAACAGGAAGTGAGAGGCCAAAACTGATGAATAATTTTCTTTTTTATATTTTTTTTTTGGATATTTATTATAGCAAAAAGTAAAAAATATTGTTCTTTTTTCAAAATCATCGCTCTTTGTTTGTTTATAGCGCAAAAAATCAAAACTGCAGAGATGATCAAATACCAAAAGAAAGCGCTATTTGTGGGACAAAAATGATACAAATTTTGTTTGGGTACAACGTCGCACTACCGCGCAACTTATTTAAAATGCAACAGTGCTAAAAGCCTAAAATCGGCCTGGGCAGGAGGGGGGTTTAAGTGCCCAGTAAGCATGTGGTTAAAAATGATATTTTTTACAAACCTTTTTTGCACTGAAACATGTCCCCCAGGACAGTACCCAGACCCCCATGCCCTTTGTGTGCCCAATAACTTGCATATAAGCCTTCAAAATGGGCACTTTAGATTTTTTCAGTTTGGGTCCCATAGTCTCAGGCCCATCTCTATTGGAGAGTATAAAATCTGGGGCAGCTGTGCATGGTAACCAATCAGCTTCTAATTTAAGCTTGTTCAGCTAAGCTTTAACAAAAAAAAATGGAATCAGATTATTATGTAGAGCTGCACCAGATCTTGAGCTCTGCAGGTTTAGTAAATCAACTCCTATATTATGTTTGGAATGATTGGGAAGTTTTTTGCACCCAATTATGCTTATGATTGTATAGGGTAGGATAGAGTAAGGGAGGGTTATAACCCCTCTCAGGCTTTTTTTTTTTTTGCCATCTGTGTCCCATTGGGAAGATTTACATTCACTTCCTATCTCATAGACAAAACAGGAAGTGAGAGGAACTCCCTACAAATTACAGAAATAACTTAGGACCCCCAGGTCACCAGAACCAGTGCCATATTGGAAGATTTCCCCTCTATTACTTTTCTTTGGACAACCCAAAGTATGGGATTTTCTTGTACTTTCACTTTAAATGAAAATGGTAAACAGAACAAATAGAAAGGGTGAATTTCCCTACTGGGTACATAGAAAGCTATAAAAACCTGACAGGTTTGCTGTATTTGCTGAGCGCTTTTGTATTTTGAGGTAAATACAGCATAAGGTGATAGTGAATTGACATTTTTAGCATTGCATTTGATATTTAAGAAAAATGTGTCAGATCACCTAAATACCACATGCAATTCCTCTTTAGTGAATGCTTACCTCACTATTCAACAATACAGCCCTACCTGAAAGAAGGGCAGTACCGACCTTCGACATATATGAACAATTCATCCACCCAGCTTCAGGCGCCTATGTGCCGGGCCCTCTATCAGACCCACCGAAAATTGCCTGGTTAACAAGGTTCCACTTACTGTCATACTGTAAAACCCTCTTTTCCTCAAAACAAATCCATAGACCGCTGAAAGGATACGAACACCTATGCTCTCTGCCTGTGGTTCCCCGCCACACTTTATCCGAGATTTATAAAATCATTCAATCTTATACTCATAGTACCCTCCCTACATTCACCAAAGCTTGGTCAAGGGAGCTGGGGACAGAGATATTGGAAGTTGACTGGCACAAGGCCATTCTTTTCACCCATAAATCAACAATCTCCAGTTATGCAGTTTAAGAAAAAAACTACAAGTTGATCTCACGATGGTACATGGTACCGACCACCATTAGCCAAGTTTTTTCCTCAAGCTCGGACACTTGCTGGCAATCTCACCTGGAGATAGGAACACACCTCCATATCTGGTGGGACTGTGCAGAGATGAAAACATTCTTGAAGCAAATTTTCCAAACTTTCTCCGAAATTTATGATGAACCTCTGACACCATCTCCCACCATGGCCCTCCTATCTATACTCCCGGGATCTATCAAAACCCAAAAATCCAGCCTATTGAGGTTTTTCCTCTCGGCAGGTAGACAACTGATCTCCAGATTCTGGAAAAATACCTCAGCTCCCCCTTTTTCCTTGTGGGTGAGTGAGATAAATGACACAATGCTAATGGAGGAGATGGTGGCAAAGGAAACGCATAAATGGGACAAGTTTTCCTCTCTGTGGACAATATGGATACATTACTCCTCCTCAGCCAAACTTAAAACCAGGCTACAGGTGGCCACCCTGATAATGTAAGCCAGTAATATCGGCCTCCAGGCCCTTCCCAAAGAAAGAATGACTTTCCTATCTCTCAGAGTAGAAGCCCGTCGTCTGTTCGCCCCCCCTTTTCCTAACATCCCCTTGACTCTTCATCCTCTCTCTCTCTCTTTCTCCAGACGCTCCTCTTTACTCTTTCTCTTCGTTCTTCCTTTCCTTTCTATTTTCTCTATCTCTTTTTCTTTTTTTCCTCTGGTTACTCTCTATATTTTATATTTAAAGATGTTAGTCCTTATTTAAAATATTTCCTTGGAATTTGTTTCATTAGCGGCACTGAGATATGTGAACTCAACTTGTCCAATTTAACGGACAGGGAGAGGCTCTCTATACTCTCAGACCCTTCTGTTTAATAGAGCGGTAGAGCACCTCCTCAGGTCTGATTACAGGGTTCACCACTGACGAGTTAATAACAGTTTCTTATACGCGCATGTATAATATTCATATTTGTTAGAGATATGTGCACATGTGAGATGAAACGAACAGACTGTGTAATATCTTGACTGTTAATTGAGAAATAAATAAAAAAATATATTCAACCTTAAAGTGAAATGAAATACTGAAAAATGTAAAGTTACTAGTTAAAGAAATATGAGAAAGACATTAAAACTCTACTTCAGTCCCAGAAGGTTTTACCCCCTTAATGATCAGGCCATTTTTTGTGATATGGCATGGCGTTACTTTAACTGCCAATTGCGTGGGCATGCGATGCTGTAACCAAATAAAATTGATGTCTTTTTTTTTTCCACAAATAGAGCTTTCTTTTGCTGGTATTTGATCACCTCTGTGGTTTTTATTTTTTGCGCTATAAACAAAAGAATATTCGACAAGATTGACAATTTTGAAAAAAAAAACAATATTTTTTACTTTCTGCTATTATACATATCCATAAAAAAATGTAAAAAAAATGAATTTCTTCATCAGTTTAAGCCAATATGTATTCTTCTACATATTTTTGGGAAAAAAATCCCAGTAAGCGTATATTGATTGGTTTGCACAAAAGTTATAGTGTCTCCAAACTATAGGATAGATTTATGGACTTTTAATTTTTTTTTATTGTTTTTACTGCTAATGGCAGCAATGAACGATTTTTAGCGGTACTGCGACATTGCGGTGGACAAATCTGACCCTAAGTGACACTTTTTGGGGACCAGTGACACCAATACAGTGATCAGTGCTACAAAAAAATGCACTGATCACTGTATAAATGACACTGGCAGGGAAAGGGTTAACATCAGGGGTGGTCAAAGGGTTAAATGTGTTCCCTGCAAGTGTTTTCCAACTGTGTGGGGGGTGGACTGACAGGAAGAAAACAGAGATCGCTGTTCCTGATTACTAGGAAAAGAAGATCTCTGTGTACTTCCCTGTCAGAACAGGGATCTGCCTTGTTTACATAAGCAGATCCCCGTTCTGCCTCTCCGTGAAACAATCGTGCGTGGCCGGCGGACATCGGGTCTGCCAGACCCACGGATTGGCTCCCCCTCCGTGCAGTGGGCCCACAGTATCTAGTGCATGAAACAATGTACAGGTATGTTGTTATTCGCAATAGAGCTGCCTTACTGCAGTATATATGCGGTGGGCAGTCCTGAAGTGGTTAAAAATGCATGTGCTGCTGATAGACTCCATCTTTTCAGTGCAGACTAAAAATGTGCTTTCTACCTCTAAATGTATTATATTGTTAACACAAACTGTTTGATTTTCTTCTTTATTTTGTCATAGCTAATATAAAGGACGCGCTATGAGCAATGTATAACTTACCTATGAACAAAAAAAATTAAACCGAGGAAGTAAATTACAATTCAATACAATACATTACAACAGTACCGAATTTAAACAAATGCAAAATATCGAAAAAGAAAATTCGCACAAAATTTGAATTCAAATCATTTTCAAATCATTTTCGAATACTTTTCGAATTCGAATAGTTTTCAAATTCCAAAAGTTTTCGAATTTGAATAGTTTTTAAATTTGAATTCGAAAAGTCCTCAAATTTGAATGGTTTTCCAACTTCAAAAGAGTACAAAACAGAATAGAAAACAAAGGAATAGAAAAGAAAAAAAAACAATAGACTAGAAAAAAATATAACAGAAAACAAAAGAATAGAATACAACAAATTAAAACAGCTCTGTTCCACTCCACCATTTTATATTATTTCATTTGCTGTTATTTTCCCCTTCATTGTATTCTATCTTTTTCCATTCTATTCCTCCACTTTCCACTCCACCCCTTTCTCCTTGAAAATTGGAAAACGATTCAAAAACGATTCAAATTTGAAAATGATTTGAAAGCTATTCAAAATTGATTCGAAAACTTTTCTAATCAATTTGAAAGCGAATAAACAAAACAAATTCCAAAAAGGAATTAAACGAATGAAACAAATCGAACTAAACGAACTTATGTAATTAACAAATCGAAATGAAACTAAACTAAACACATTTTTTCACTCTGCACGTCTACATTACAGATGTGCAGTAACTGAAGTGCTGATATGTGATACAAAAGCAAACTGCATTACACCTCAATAAAGTACAACAGTACAAGGAGGCTGCAAATGAAGTGTATTTAATGTTTGTATTCAAATCTGTTTAAAGTTGAGTTGTCAGTTGTCTGAGTATGGTCTCCAAAGCTGTTGTTGAGGATATGCAGATCTGGATATCTGCTATTTAGCGACTAGCTCAAGCAATGCTCTTGAAGTCTTGAATTAAGTCACTGGATAAAAAAAAAAATGGTATACAGAGCATCTTGATTGAAGACAGAAAATGTAAATAAAATGCTAGTAAAAATGAGAGTGTTTTTCTCAACAGAACTGAGGTTAGGGCATCCAACCTCCTTGGATACCAGAAAAAAACTGAGGCTTGGGGGTTGGAGGTGGGGTTATAAATGCGCTGATTTAAAGTGATTCTAAAGGAATTCTTTTAAAAAAGTAAATAAATAAACATGTCATATTTACCTGCTCTGTGCATTGGTTTTGCACAGAGCAGACCCAATCCTTCTCTTCTGGGGTCCCCTGTCGTGCTCCTGGCTCCCCCCCCCCCTACGAGTGCTCCCATAGCAATCCGCTTGCTGTGAGGGCACTTGTGCAGGCTCGCTCCTGAGCCATGTTGTGTGTGTAGGGTCTGAAAATTGCCCTACGCATTTCACAGGCTACCCTTCTTCATCAGGACCTCGCAACTTAGCATACAATATGTATATATTGCAAGAATATAACAAACAGATTGTTAGGAGGTATTATATACCGATGTTAAAGGCGCCAACAACATTATCCAACATTGCACCAATCAATGTATAAAAATTTGAATAACGTTTGCTGTATGCACCATGGCAGGTTGTGGAGGGGGAAGGGAGAAAAAGAAAACAATATGTAGTTATTACTGAAAGTGGGATACTGCAGGGCAAGAAAAAGGGGATATACAGAGACATATAAACAGAATGTCACGGGATATTATTTTTCTTTTCTTTTTCTCCCTTCCCCCCTCCACAAACTGCAATGATGCATACAGCAAACTTTACTCAAGTGGCTTAAGCAATGCATTTGTATACATTGATTGGTGCAATGTTGGATAATGTTGTTGATGCCTTTAAAATCAGTATATAATACCTCCTAACAATCTGTTTGTTATATTCTTGCAGTATATACATATTGTATGCTAAGCTGCGAGGTCCTGATGAAGCAGGGTAGCCTGTGAAATGCGTAGGCCAATTTTCGGACCCTACCTCCAGGACAACAACATCTTGGATAACTAAACTGTATATTGCAACAATGGGCAGATGGCGCTAACCTCTGTGGTCGTCCCACACTCTCAACACAAGGGGGACCGGGAAATACAGGTGTTCAGAGAAAGTTCATATAAATGTATTTGTATTGACCATGTAGCTGAATTCAAACAGCAGTGCAACGTAATACGTGCTAGCTTCTAATAATAAAGTGACCGTGCCCTCAAATCCAATATTGTGCGTATAAAGAGGATCCCCTGTATCCTCTGAAGTGTGACTCAGATAAAAAATGTGTAATAAAAATACATATAAAAAACAGAGTGTCCTTAAAAATGCAAAATCAGTGAAGAATATATAATTTGTCTAAAAAATTCATACACAGCCTCGAACCAGGGAAGTATAGCAGTCTGTATATACCACCTAAAAGTCAGAATGAAAGTGACGGTGCACCAAATAAGAACAATTCATCAATGGTGCGTTAATATGTAAACAAAAATGTCCACAATGTCTCTAGACTGTGTAAAAATCTCCCATCCAGAGATAGCTCTGGCTGGAATACAAATGGGAAATAAATCCGTGCATTCAGTGTTTATGCTGTGACTTTCTTCTTTGATACAGGAAATACAGGTGACTCCACTCCGTGCTCCCCTCCTGTGTCCCCACTCACCAGAGACAGGCACCCCTGCGGGGGTATGAGCCTGTATGTGCCTTTTCTGGATGGTTCTGGTATCCTAAAGGGTCCCTCTCTTCCAGGTCTCTCCTACGATCTACGAGTGGTCTGTGGGGTCCTGGGCCCAGTCTCCTGATTCCTCTGTCCGTGTCCCGGGGATGTTTCACCATGAAAGTTCCTCCATCCGAGAAATTATGTAGGGAATGAGAAGTCCACAATAGTGTGTATCCTTTTACCAATATTTATTGCATCCAACAAGCTGTTGCATCACCATACATACACACGGGTTCTAAAGCAGCTTTTGAGTCCGCAGCAGCACGGCTGCTGTTTGAGAAAGGGACATCTCCCTTCCTCTTCCCGCGGCTTGCGTTCCAGGCCTCTCCGCCCGCGAACCCGGAAGTGACGTGGTGACGTGACAAACGTAGTTTGGATAACTAAACTGTAGCCTTGGTTTAAAATAGTCTTGTTCTTTTAACAAACCTTGCATATGTGTAAAATAAATTTCAGTGATTCCTAGCGTTTATTTGACCCTAAAGGGTACATGCATAGTCCCACAATTCAGGTTTACATATATTGTTTGTTCCTTTTGGGATGGTACCCTGGTAGGGTCATAATTCTCCCACACTTATCCCCCGTACCCTCTTACCATACTGTAATTGGCCAGCATTTCTAAGCTGGACAATGGGGGGGAAGAGACACTTTTAATGGCCCTTTTTACACTGTGCTTCAACCAGGAATTTTGCTTAGAGTGATATGACCTTTTAGAAATGGCATTAGACCAAAAAAAAATCTTACATGTGATGTCTGTATTCATTATCTTTTTTTAGGCTTTTCATTTATTTTCACCTGGTGATCTAGCTAGAAATTTGCTCTAACTGTTTAAAACATGTTTGCTATTGTTCTAACTGCTTAAAAGTGGTATTTGGATTTTAGCTTTAATGTGTTAGTCAGGTCCATCTAAATCTGCAAATGCATCAAATACTACCTTCTCCTCAGATTGACAACGCTGCTGTCTAAAGATTGCTGCTCCATCTGGAGTGGAGACACCCTAAGACAGTAAGTGTATCACTGGCTGGATCATCAGGCAAAAATAAAGAAAAAAACACTAAAAAATGTAATTGAGCACCACCTCCTCATAGTCCTAGGGAAGCTCCACAAGGCTCAACAGTTTGACCATTCATTAGCCAACATGAAGCGCAGAAGAATACACTATGCAGCAAGAGTCCATTTCTGGATAGGTTTATTGCAAAAGTATTTATTACAAAATGTGTGAAAATATATTAACTATGTGAGTACTGTGAAATTGTATTTATGACTGTAGATAGAATTATATATTTTAAATATATTTTTTTTTTTCCCAAAAAAATGCCATATATTTTTGTTCCCAAAGAAAGACCTTACCTTATCCGTTGCCCTGTAACTCTTTAAGTAACAACACCAAATTAGTTACCAAAATCTTAGCCTCTAGGTCCAAATCTTTATTACCTTTTTGAATCTACCCTAACCAGGGGGGCTCCATGCAGTGGTGAAGAGTCAAACACTGCTCACTGTCACAACCACAGCTCTGCAATAAGCAAGGCTCAACCTGCCTGCTTAGGAGCCTATCTTTGGATGATTGTAAAGCTGTGGTTGTGACTAAGGGAGTGTGTTGAACCACTGCAAAAAGACTGCTGAGCTTTTACAGAGCAAAACAGTGTTCATCTGCACCCTATTACCCTAGTATAGCACTTTCTACTAGTGCTAGGAGCTCTTTACAAATGAAAATAAAAGTAAGACTTAAGTCCATACATATCCACTAACTACACCCTGTTCCAAATTATTATGCCAATGATATTTTTCTCATTTACCTAAATAATTGATGTAAACAACAGTCAGCATAAATCTCACGTTATCAACTATTAAGAGTACAATTCAAACTTTATTCAAACAAACCTCCTAATGATAACAGTATTTTTTTTTAAATAAAAATCTTACAATGCACTGTTCCAAATTGTTATGCACAGTAAGTTTCAAAACACTTTATAGGTTGTAAAGAACTGGAAAGTGTGATTTGTTGTGTTTGCAGCATATTTACTGAAATCAAAAGCTATTTCAATCAAACTTTGAACAACATTTTAACCAGTTCAGGACCGCGCTATAGCCGAAAGACGGCTACAGCATGGCTCTGAAATGCCCGGAGGACGTCCATGGACGTCCTGCCTCGTGCGCGCTCCCCGCGCGCACTCGCAGCCTGCGGCAGCGCGCTCTCACGGCGATCACCTGTAGCAGCCTCAGAACAGGGAACCGCCGATGTAAACACGGCGGTTCTCCGTTCTGTGAATGGGACAAGACAGATCTACTGATCCCTGTCACTGGGATCAGTTAGATCTGTTCTGTCCCGACCAGCCCCGCCCCCCCACAGTTAGAACACACCCAGGGAACATATTTAACCCCTTCACTGCCCCCTGCAGGTTAATCCCTTCAGTGCCAATGACATTTATACAGTAATCAGTGGACATTTAAATTTCTGATCGCTGTATAAATGTCATTGGTCTCAAAAATGTGTAAAAAATGTCCGACATGTCCGCCCCAATATCGCAGTCCCGATAAAAATCGCAGATTGCCGCCATTACTAGTAAAAAAAATAAATAATTAAAGCGCCATAAATCAATTCCCATAGTTTGTAGACGCGATAACTTTTGCGCAAACCACGCCGATTGCGATTTTTTTTTTACCATAAATATGTATTAGAAGATATATCGGCTAAAACTGATGAATAATTTTCTTTTTTAAATTTTTTTTGGATATTTAATATAGCAAAAAAGTATAAAATATTGTTCTTTTTTCAAAATCATCGCTATTTATTTATTTATAGCGCAAAAAATAAAAACCGCAGAGGTGATCAAATACCACCAAAAGAAAGCTCTATTTGTGGGAAAAAAATGATAAAAATTTTGTTTGGGTACAGCGTCGCACGACCGCGCAATTGTCATTCAAAATGCGACAGCGCTGAAGGCCGAAAATTGGTCTGGGCAGGAGGGGGGTTTAAGTGCCCAGTAAGGAAGTGGTTACGTTTTTAAACATTTTAACAGGTCACGTTACAATTTAACATAGGACCCCTTATTTGATAGCAGCTTCACAAGTCTTGCATCCATTGAACTTGTGCGTTTTTGGACAGTTTCTGCTTGAATTTGTTTGCAAGATGTCAGAATAGCCTCCCAGAGCTGCTGTTTGGATGTAAACTGCCTCCCACCCTCATAGATCTTTTGCTTGAGGATGCTCCAAAGGTTCTCAATAGGATTGAGGTTGGGGGGGATGGAGGCCACACCATGACTTTCTCTCCTTTTATTCCCATAGCAGCCATTGATGCAGAGGTATTCTTGCAGCATGAGATGGCGCATTGTCATTCATGAAGATGATTTTGTTACGGAAAGCATAGTTCTTCCTTCTGTACCAGGGAAGGAAGTGGTCAGTCAGGAACTCCACATACTTTGCAGAGGTCATCTTTACACCTTCGGGGACCCTAAAGGGGCTGACCAGCTCTCTTCCCATGATTCCGGCCCAAAACATGACTCCACCACCGCCTTGCAGACGTTGCAGCCTTGTTGGAACAGGGTGGCCGTCCACCAACCATCCACTACTCCATCCATCTGGACCATCCAGGGTTGCACGGCACTCATCAGTGAACAGGACTGTTTGAAAATTAGTCTTCATGTATTTTTCTGCCCGATGCAGCCATTTCTGCTTGTGAGCATTGGTTAGTGGTGGCCGAATGGAAGGTTTATGCACAGTTGCAAGACTCTGGAGGACTCTACACCTTGATGTCCGTGGGACTCCAGAGGCACCAGCAGCTTCAAATATCTGTTTGCTGCTATGTAATGGTGTTTTAGCAGCTGCTCTCTTGATCCGATGCATGGATCTGGCAGAAACCTTCCTCAATGTGCCTTTATCTGCACAAACCCGTCTGTGCTCTGAATCAGCCACAAATCTCTTGATCACGCTTAAGTTTTCGTGAAATATTGAACTATTTCACTCTTTTCGGCAGCAGAGAGATCCTTATTCTTCCCCATATTGCTTGAAAATGGTGCTCTGCTTAGTAATGTGGAACACCCTCCTTTAGTAGTTTTTCCTTTAATTGGGCTCACCTGCAATCTAATTATCATAGGTGTCCAAGATTGTTTTCAGTGATCAAAAGAGCCCTGAGACACAACGCCACCCATGAGTTAAACTGAAAAACAAAATATTTAATCTTTGTGACACTGAAATATAATTTGCATAATAATTTGGAAAAGGGTGTAATGGCCCTGTAGTGTATTTTTCATGAAATTGCTTCTTACTGTGTTTTCCAGCCTCCTTGTAACATCCTCTGTGAGCTTCTGTTTGTTTGGAATGAGCAGTGCACATTAGTTACGGTCATGGGAGAAGGTGTTCCTACATGCAGTGGGACCATGGAGAATGAAGGTTGCCATCCTCTAGCAGGAAGTCATATCACAGCAGCAAAAAAAAAGTAATTTGGAGGAGGCTGAGCGCAATAGAAGGAATTTTCCTGAGTTAAAGCGGAGTTCCATGCTTTTTTTGTTTATTAAAAGTCAGCAGCTACAAAAAGTTTAGCTGCTGACTTTTAATAAACAGTAGCTTACCTGTCTCCCGGTCCAGCGACGGCTGCTCCCGAAGCCTTGCTCGTCTCCCCCCTCCTCCCTGCGGCGCCGGCATTGCAGGTGTGGGCACCGGCCGTGGCTTCACGGCCGGGCACGCACTGCGCATGCGCGAGTCACGCTGCACGTTGCCAGTGGCCAGGCAATCTTCTGGGACCTGTGACGTGTCCCAGAAGATTGCCAGGAGGGAGGGGCCGCCTAGGAGGAGAGGAAGTCCCTCTGAAACCTGGAGACACACTCCCCCCCCAAAAAAATTACATGCCAAATGTGGCATGTAAGGGGGTGAGGAGTGCTTAAAGCGGAAGTTCCATTTTTGGGTGGAACTCCACTTTAAGAATACATATTCGAATATTTCAATATTTATCTATTATTTATTGAAATCAGAGATTAGTGTCACTTTAACGTTTATATGAGATTTTAGTGACTGGGTTTTCTTTCTCTTTAAGGGAATGTTCTGTGTAAAGGTTTTAGAAAAGTATTATATTGCTGTAAGCAGGCCTGGACTGGCCATAGGGCACACCGGGCATTTGGATGTCCTAAGAAGAGCGGCCTGTTTATGATCAGGCCGCACAGTGAGAGATAAGCGGCAACCGCGGTCCGTACTGGCCTAACACAGACTGCGACTTATCTCCTGCTATGTGGCCGTGCCTAAAGCAGACTAGGATGTGCAGAAAACGGTGGGAGAGAAGCACCTGCAGGGGGCAGGCCGGCTGCTGGAGATATAGCTGCATTTAAGGTACAAAAGAGGCCTCTCTCCTAACACCAGCCAGCATGCTGTGACAGCGGCACAGGGAGGAAGGTAAGTGTATTGAACTGAACTGATCCATGGTGTGTTACAGATAAAGTCCCTCTCTGTAGTGGTGGGGAAAGGGGGTGGATTGAGGTTGCCTCTTTGCTGGACAGAGGCTGTCTCTTTGCTGGACAGAGGCTGCCTCTTTGCTTGACAGAGGCTGCATCTGCTGGACAGAGGCTGTCTCTTTGCTGGACAGAGACTGTCTCTTTGCTGGACAGAGGCTGCCTCTTTGCTGGTTTGGGGCTATCTCTTTGTTGGACTGGGGCTGTCTCTTTGCTGGACTGAGGCTGCCTCTTTGCTGGACTGGGGCTGTCTCTTTGCTGGACTGAGACTGTCTCTTTGCTGGACTGGGGCTGTCTCTTTGCTGGACTGAGGCTGTCTCTTTGCTGGATATCTCTCAGGATGAATATTCTATTACCAACCACCCACACGAACGAATGTCCCCCAGGGATCGGGCTGCCCAGTCTAAAATGCCCGGGCCTATTTTTTGTCCCAGTCCGGGCATGGCTGTAAGTAAGGTAAAGATTTGTGCAAAGTGTGCTTACTTACAGGGTTTGAATTACAAAAGGCAAATAGGCCCTGCAAGGAAATTTCCCCCCTAGCTTAGTGAATGAGGTGAAGCTCTGCTGAATTCCACCATCCAATCATGTGAAAGCAAAAATACTGTTTTCTTTTCCTTGCACATTATTGAGTAATATTTGGAAAGTGAATTTTCACCATATTCTCTAAGCTAAGGAAACATTTTCTTGCTAAGGGAACAGCCTATTTGTCTTTAGTAAATCAAACCCTATAAGTAAACACACTTTACACAGTTCTTTACCTTACTTACAGTAAAGCTGTACACAAAACATTCCCTTAAGACAACTAAAACCCAATTACTAAAATCTCCTATAAACTTTAAAGTGACACTAAACTCTGATCTCAATATAAAAAAATATATTCAAATATATATTCTTAACTTAGAAAAGTACCTTCTACTGCTATGAGCCTCCTCCTAAATACTTTTTTTGCTGATTTGATCCATCCTTCTGTTAGAGGGTGGCTACGTTCGTTCTGCATGGTCCCACTGTATGTAGGAACATAGCCATCCTCTCCCATGACTGCAACTAACATGCACTACTCATTCCAAACAAATAGAAGCTCATGGAGGATGTTAAAGGAAGCAGAAAAACACAGTAAGAAACTATTTCAATATGAATTCAATAAACACAGATTTGATTGAGTGCAATTCATTACAGCACATTTTGTATTGTTACTGAAGAAGCCCATCTTAACTAGTATTTTCTTGCAATAGGGGGAGAAAGAGAATTATATACATATTGGAAAGCCCAACTCTGGGCTACTTTTTTAAACAGGTAAAATTAAGCAGCTTTGACTGTAATATTCACCTCTTCTCTTGCGTTGCCCCCTACTGCCCATTATGTAACCAGCCTAAAGATTTCTGAAGACTGCTAATGGAGGGGGACCATTAGGAACTGGGAGGATAAAACCGGAATTGGACATTAGCTATAACATTAGCTAAACAACAGTTGCATTTTTAATAGAAATAATGTAAACCCTTCCTTTATTTCAGTGGTTTGTGACAAATATCTTTGCGAAATTTGGGGAAAGCTTGTTTCTGAAAGGTTTCCTGATCGCATTTTTGACCTCCTGGTTTCGTAGTGTATAGATAATAGGATTTAGTAGAGGCGTCAGTACTGTATACAGCACAGACACCAACTTGTCTGCTGCATAGTTCACTGGTGGCCTCAAGTAGATAAATACACATGGTCCAAAAAAGAATGTAACAACCAGGATATGGGCTGCACATGTAGAGAATGCTTTACGTCTCCCTTCTGAAGATTGTATCTTTAAGATTGTGGTTATGATTCCAAGGTAGGAGAACAACAGTACCACAAAGCAAGTGAGTGAAATCATCCCACTGTTTGCTATAATAAATATATCAATAAAGGAGGTGTCAGAACAGGCAAGTACAGCTAGTGGGTGGACATCACAGAAGAAGTGATTTATCTTGTTTGGACCACAAAATGGCAACTGGTAGGTGAGAAAAGCCTGGGTAAAGGAATGCAAGAAACCTGCTACCCAAGTGAATGCTACCAGCCAACAGCAAAATTTGGAATTCATGACAATGTGATACCTTAGTGGATTACAGATAGCCACATAGCGGTCATATGCCATGACAGTCAGAAGGAAGCACTCTGTGCCACCAAATAAATGAAGGAAGAATAGCTGCAATATGCACTGGTTAAAGGAGATAGTCTTTTGATCTGAGAAGATGTTAACCAGCATCTTTGGGATAGTGACCGTTGAGTAGCACATGTCCAAAAGAGACAAGTTGCTAAGAAAAAAATACATAGGTGAATGCAGATGTGGATCAACATGGACTGCTGTCACAATGAGAAGATTCCCTGATAATGTCATCAAATACAGGGCCAGAAACAAGACAAAGAAAATAACCTGAGCTTCATGTGAATGGGAGAGACCACTAAGGGTGAACTCTGTTACCAAACTTTGATTTTGAAGATCCATATTCCTCTCTTAAAGGAAAATGAAGAAGTGATTAAAAAATCAAGAAACAACATGTCTTCAATGTAAACTTTTTTTTTAACATTTATGCAACAATACATTTGGAAATTCCATTATTAGTATACAGTATCTCACAAAAGTGAGTACACCCCTCACATTTTTGTAAATATTTTATTATATCTTTTCATGTGACAACACTGAAGAAATGACACTTTGCTACAATGTAAAGTAGTGAGTGTGCAGCTTGTATAACACAATAAATAACATAATAACTCAACACACAGCCATTTATGTCTAAACCGCTGACAACAAAAGTGAATACACCCCTAAGTGAAAATGTCCAAATTGACCCCAAAGTGTCAATATTTTGTGCGGCCACCATTATTTTCCAGCACTGCCTTATTATTATTATTTATTATTATTATACAGGATTGATATAGCACCGACAGTTTGCACAGCACTTTACAATATTAGGGCAGACAGTACAATTACAATACAATTCAATACAGGAGGAATCAGAGGGCCCTGCTCATTGGAGCTTATAATCTAGAAGGAAGGGTCAAGTGATATGAAAGGGAAATAACTGTGGGGGATAAGCTGATGAAGTAAATAAAAGTGCAGTTTTTAGGTGGAGGCAGGATAGGCTTCCCTGAAGAAAAACGTTTTCAGGGATCGCCTGAAAGTTGATAGATTTGGGGACAGTCTGACAGATTGGGGTAGGGAATTCCAGAGGATGGGAGCGGCTTGGGAGAAGTCTAGGAGGCGAATATGAGAGGAGGTGATGAGCGAGCTGGAGAGCAGGAGGTCTTGGGAGGAACGAAGAGGACAATCAGGTTGGTATTTTGAGACTAGGCTAGTGATGTAGCTGGGAGCAGTGTTATGGATATCTTTGTAACTTATTGTTAGTATTTTGAATTTAATTTGTTGGGCGAGTGGCAGCCAATGGAGGGATTGGCAGAGAGGGGTGGCAGACGCTGAGCGGTTTGTAAGGTGGATGAGTCTGGAAGCAGCATTCATGATAGACTGAATAGGGGATAGTCTATTTAAAGGTAGGCCAATGAGGAGGGAGTTGCAGTAGTCGAGGCGAGAGATGACCAGGGAGTGAATCAGGAGCTTTGTGGTTTCATTGGTTAGGAAGGGAGGGATTTTAGAGATGTTGCAGAGGTTGAGGCGACAAGCCTTGGAATGTTGGATGTGGGGCCAAAAGGAGAGTTCAGAGTCCAGGATAACACCAAGCAACCTGACATGTGGGGATGGGTGGATAGTTGTGCCATTGCTCTTGACAGAGAAGTCAGGGGAAAAGGCGCGTGGGGGAGGAAATATGAGTTCGGATTTGGACAAGTTGAGTTTGAGGAAGTGGTGTGACATCTAGGCAGATATGTCTGTTAGTAAGTTAGTGATGCTTGAGGAGACTGATGGAGTGAGTTGAGGGGTGGAGAGATAGATTTGGGTGTCGTCAGCGTAGAAATTATATTGAAAGCAGCGGGAGGCTATCAGCCGGCCCAGTTAAGAGGTGTATTTTGAAAATAAGAGAGGTCCATGAACAGAACCTTGACGCATCCCGACAGAGAAAGGAAGAGGAGAGGAGGAAGTAGAATTGTAGGTGACACTGAAGATGCGTTGGGATAGGTAGGATGAGAGCCACCGAAGAGAACAACCACAGAAACCAAGGGAGTAAAGTTTTTTGAGGAGGAGGAGGTGGTCATCTGTATCAAAGGCAGCTGAAAGGTCCAGAAGTAGGAGTACAGAGTAGTGTCCATTGGTTTTTGCAGTTAGTAGGTCATTTGTGAGTTTTAAAAGGGCAGTTTCTGTGGAGTGTTGAGGGCGAAATCCAGATTGAAGGGGGTCAAGAAGGTTATTCTTAATAAGGTGGTCATTCAGTTGGTTGTAGACCAGGCGTTCAAGGAATTTGGAGGAAAAGGGGAGCAAGGAGATAGGGCATAGATTGTTAAGATTGTTAGGGTCCAGGGATGGCTTTTTGAGCATGGAGGTGACCAATGCATGTTTTAGAGCATTGGGGAAGATGCCAGAAGAGAGGGAGAGATTGAAAATGTGAGTTAGAGAGTGTAGGATAGAGTCAGAGGGTGACTGTAGTATTTGACAGAGAATAGGGTCCAGGGGACAGGTGGTTAGGAGGGCATTAGAAAGGAGTTTAGCAACTTTGTCTATAGTAGCAGGTTTAAATAAGGATAGTGTCGATTGTACCTGTTGACATGGGGTGTTAACTGGGGAAGATACCTGTAGAGTGGAGATGTCATCACGGATTGTGTCTATCTTGTTTTTGAAGTGAATAGCAACCCTCTTGGGCATGGAGTTCACCAGAGCTTCACAGGTTGCCACTGGAGTCCTCTTCCACTCCTCTATGACGACATCGTGGAGCTGGTGGATGTTGGAGACCTTGCGCTCCTCCACCCTCCGTTTGAGGATGCCCCATGAATGCTCATTAGGGTTTAGGTATGGAGACATGCTTGGCTAGTAGATCACCTTTACTCTTAGCTTCTTTAGCAAGGCAGTGATCATCTTGGAGGTGCGTTTGGCATCGTTATCATGTTGGAATACTGCCCTGCAGCCCAGTCTGCGAACGGAGGGGATCATGCTCTGCTTCAGTATGTCACAGTACATGTTGGCATTCATGATTCCCTCAATAAACTGTAGCTCCGCAGTGCTGGCAGCACTCTTGCAGCCCCAGACCATGACACTCCCACCACCATGCTTGACTGTAGGCAAGACACACTTGTCTTTTTACTCCTCACCTGGTTGCCGCCACACACGCTTGACACCATCTGAAGCAAATAAGTTTATGTTGATCTCATCAGACCACAGAACATGGTTCCAGTAATCCGTGTCCTTAGTTTGCTTGTTTCCAGCAAACTGTTTGCTGGCTTTCTTGTGCATCATCTTTAGAAGAGGCTTCCTTCTGGGATGACAGCCATGCAGACCAATTTGATGTAGTGTACGGCATATGGTCTGAGCACTGACAGGCTGACCCCCACCTCTTCAACCTCTGCCGCAATGCTGGCAGCACTAATGATTCTATTTCCCAAAGACAACCTCTAGATATGTTGCTGAACACGTGCTCTCAACCTCGTTGGTCAACCATGGCGAGGCCTGTTCTGAGTGGAACCTGTCCTACTAAACCTCTGTATGGTCTTGGCCACCATGCTGCAGCTCAGTTTCAGGGTCTTGGCAATCTTCTTATAGCCAAGGCCATCTTTATGTAGAGCAACAATTCTTTTTTTCAGATCCCCAGAGAGTTCTTTGCCATGAGGTGCCATGTTGAACTTCCAGTGACCAGTATGAGAGAATGAGAGCGATAACACCAAATTTAACATACCTGCTCCCCATTCACACCTGAGACCTAGTAACACTAACGAGTGACGTGACACTGGGGAGGGAAAATGGCTATTTGGGCCCAATTTGGACATTTTCACTTAGGGATGTACTCACTTTTGTTGCCAGTGGTTCAGACATTAATGGATGCATGTTGAGTTATTTTGAGGGGACAGCAAATTTACACTGTTATACAAGCTGTACACTCACTACTTTACATTGTAGCAAAGTGTCATTTCTTCAGTGTTGTCACATGAAAAGATAGAATAAAATATTTACAAAAATGTGAGGGGTATACTCACTTTTGTGAAATACTGTAAGTCTAGCATTATTTTAGCACAGCTTTATAGCTGTTTTTTAAATCCTACCATTTTTTTGCTTCAGATTTTCCAAATTAGTGTTTTAACTGGACAATTTTCTCCACTGCATAAAATTAACATTTATACTTCACCAAATATAAGTACTATACCTACTCAAGAAAACAGCAACATGGAACAACAACCCCTAGCGAACAACTAGAATTTTTTGTTCTTCGAGTCGTGTACATTTAAGTGAAATGTTACTGTTTTCTATGGATAACTGCAGCTTGCTAATCACCTTTGCTTGTATATGTAAAAAATATACCCAAAAATTAATATATAACACTGTCTGACATGAGGCTGATTTACAGAAAGGTTGGAGTGTTAAACCAGTGCTCTGTACAAAAATTTCTGTTTTTACATTTCTCTCCACATGAAAGGGTATTTGAAGACCACAAATTGTCAATGAGCTATGTGGACTTTCTATTCAGTTAGGAAATCAGCCCCATTACATTTTACTAGTTTTTGTAGAGTATTAACTGTATGTAATATACCTTATATGTATAAATTGCTCTGGTTTATTGTATACAGGTGGTCTCCTAGTTACAAACATTCAACTTGCAAATGACTCCTACTTATAAACTGAGGTAGACAACAGGAAGTGAGAGGAAATCTCCCCCTAGGAAGGGGAATTCACTCCTGTAAGAGTTATTATGGGAAAAAGGGGTCTCCACTGCAGCTTTATCACCAATCCTTGTTTCCACAACAGCCTGAAATTTTTGAAATCTGATTATCATTGGGACAGGAAGTGAGGTGAAATCTTCTGAACAGAAACATAGACAGCAAAACAAACATTACAGGGGTGTTACCCCTACCCTATGTTATCCAAAATGCTTAAAAATAGTTATTTTGGCTGAAGCTACACTTAAAAAATGTACTTGTTCCCACTTACAAACAAATTCAACGTAAGAACAAACCTACAGTCCCTATCTTGTTTGTAACCCGGGGACTGCCTGTATCAGTATAGTTAAAAATATTGTGTTCCTTGAAATAAATACTCTTTGGCTCACTGCTTGTAACATTTCTCTAAGATGGGAAACGCTGTCCATCTGGTAACGCATGGGACAATAAGAAACATCTAATACAGGTGTACTAAACAGAAAAGCACCTTGCGCTCTGTGAAGAGACATACAGATCAGTGAGATAGTCTCTAAAGGGATTTGTGCAGTGTTGGCATAGGCAAGCATAATTTTGTATAACAATTTAGCTGATCTCATATTTATATCATCCCTTGTGTTGTGTTCTGGGTTATAAATTCCCTTGGAATGAATAATTTATTTTGTTTATTAATGATACAATTATTTTAATGAAAAGAAACTGATTCCATTTTGTAAATATAAATTATAGAACAACCTTGGGACCAATAATTTACTTTTGAATAGTAAAATAATAGGATTAATGGTGATGTAATCTGGCTGTCTGCAAACATCAGAAAATATAGATGCGTGCTATTTATTTCTATGTACAGTATATTCTGAATGTACAGATAACAAATCAATATAGGTTTTTTTTTCAGTTTGCCAAAAGGACTGTAAATTACTTGGCATGGAACACTGATCGGGGCCTAAGTTGCCAATCATACTTTTCCTGAAAGAAAATTAAATATTCACAAAACTTAAATCCCTTCTTTCCCACAATCTGTATATTAATACTCCCTGGCAGGATGCTCTGAACTGAGGACACATTAATTAATGATCTCTTCTATGAGAGCCAGCAGTTGGCACTTCATGGAGCTGTTAGCTACCACGCCACTGCTGATTGGGAAGTCATCAGAGTGGATCCCAACCATGTGATCATTATGTCAGCTCTGAAATATAGATAACATGAAGGATGTAGGCTCCATTGCCAAAATGAAAGCCTTCAACCTGCATATGAACACTGACACCTTCAGGCAGCAGAGTTCATCTGTAGTGCCATCTATTTTAGGCCTCATACACACAGATTTTTTTCCTGCCGCGTTTTTGAGCGTTTTTTGCAGCTCTCCATGTTATTCAATTGCCCCATAAAAACGCTGATGTTTTTGAGCTGTAGATAGCATTGGCGTTAGTGAGCTGAAAGTAGAACACACTGCCAGCACGTACCGATGTTGTTATGGTGTTTTTGACGTTGAGCCGGCAAAACGCTCACTAATGCACATTAACAGCGTAGCAACGTTAACCGGCGTTTTTAGCACTTGCGTTTTCAGGTTAAAAAATAGCAGAGGAATAGTAGAGGAATGTTTTTTTTCAACAAAACGCCTCATTAAAGCGAAATCACGTTTTTGATGCTGATTTTTGCCTGACTTTGGTCCTGACGTTTTTCTATTACACCCGTGTGTATGAGGCCTAATAGTTCAGGGGGCTCTATTTGAGGAAATATTGGCATTATTTGTATCATCTATTTTCATTGGCTGGTATTCTGAACTTATTGGGATCGCTCTCTCTTTGGATAATTGTGTACCCTGGGGACACCTTATATTATCAACCATGTGACTGTTCCTTGATATCCACAGATAGATCCTAAGGAGGGGACACACTTTATATCTCGGTCTTTACCCCTAGGAGGTCTCTTGATATTTTACATCTTGCTGAAAATACCGTCCAGTAGCCAATGTGTATCTACAAATCTACTTTACATTAACCAGAAAGAAAATATTTATACTGTCTGGATTGGCTTCAGTATTTTGATAGGGTCCCTTTCCTAGCATTCCTATTGCCCACGTACTGCTCTTTACTTCCACCCAGCAGCAACATGCTGCTCATTGTTATGCCCAAGAGTACAAGGTCCTGAAGAAGCAAAGACTTTGAAATTCATTGACCTTTTGATAACTTGGTGCACCCATGAACTATACAGGAACCGAGTAGCTCCAGCTGGCTTGTTTTACAGGTTACACCCCCTTTTGGGACCTGGTTATGTATACTTTTATCTATATGTTTTTTAACAAAGATTTGTAATAAACGTTTTGATATTTTTATAAATTTAATGTGTGGGTCCTCTCTGTACCAGTAAAGTTCAAGTCTGTTTTCTCTAAACATATTTAATAGTTCCATTATTAGATCCAGGCACTGTTATAAATAGTAACGTAAAATAAACAAAAATGTAAAATATATATTGTGGAGATGCGACCCCGTGTCATGCTGTGGATTAGCAATATATACGCCTGATTTTCGAGAGTGCGTGTATATGCTGAGGAAAATTGAGTGGGACTTTATATGAAGCGAAGTGGTGGGTAATAAGTAAAATGATGGATTTTGATACAACTCATGATTTATTGGTAAACATAAAAAAGGATATACATAATTGACATTTCATATATAAATCAATATTCCATATTCATTAGTAAAGATATTATCATGAAATCCAAGTAGTACATAAAGCATGGCCCCAATCCATCAATATTTACATTCATGTTCATATCCAAATAACAACCAAAGTGTAACTCAAATATAAAAGTCTGGCTTGTGACCCTCATCACTCCAGAAGGTACATTCTTTGAGGTAATATTGTCCATAGACCTGGTAAGGTGAGTAATGCACAGCGATGGAGGCTCTACGCGTTTCGTGGCAGGTTTAGGCCACTCATCAGGAGCAAACCGTGACATGACTAAAAAATTAAAGAAAAAGATTGTATGTATGGAAACTTGCATCACATGCCAGTACATAAGTAGGGGGGTATAACAGCCCCCACACAACATTGGGAAAATAAGACTTACAGCGCTGGCGGCAGGCTGCTGGGGTATGAAGGCCACCCGGAAGTGAGCAGGTCGGGAGCCGAGGGGAGAAACTGAGATGAAGGCAGTCCACACCGGCGGCACCCAGGGTGGGGAGGGGAGCACCCAGGTGTGTTGTGTCTGAGTGAAACATGAAAACCGCTGTGGATGAGAAAAACAAAGCAGACCTGATATGTGTACTGGGTGAACATGTGAGTGAATGAAAAGTAGAGGATAAGGAAGGGAAAGAAAGGAAACATGAATAGTTGAAAATAGTGAGGAGGTGAAATAAGTGAAAGTGAGTAAATAAGGGATGAAAGAAGGAAAATAGGAGGGAAGATCAGATGGTGTGATTTGTACCTGGAGGTAGTAACATAAGAGTGATGGCTCATATGTGCAGCGTGGCCGGTGTACTCCATCCCATCCAGAGCGCCGCCTGATATAGGCACCCCCCGCCTGTGACTCCCCAGGGTCACACTGCGGCGCACGTATAATAGGGATGGAAGCAGTTGGTGGTGTAACATTAAAACAACTTTATAGTCTTTGCAGTTTCATAGTGGGCTATGTACCTCTCCCCCTGGTTCTAATATTTTTTACCATTATTTTATTTTATTTATTTTGTGATTTCTTGACAGCCTTATCATCCAACTCTCTCTCTATCTCAAGACCTGCAGCTAGGGTGCGCTGGCTGTGGATGTGGTGGTGAGTTGGCCGCCCGGTCTCTGAGCAGTTGGGAGCCATGATGCGCACTGCGGGCTCCCTTGGGCTGGGGGGGATCCCTGTCACTGCGCATCGGGTCACGCTGCCCGCTTGGTGTGGGCGGTGGTCTTTGTTATGCCGCGCCATCTTGTGGGCTTTCCATGCTTGCGGATGCACATGAGGTTGAGGACGCCGCTTCCGGTCGATCGTGCCCAGTGTGTCGCGCCTCCCTCTAATACATGCGCCGCAGCGTGACGCTGGGGAGTCACAGGCGGGGGGTGCCTATATGAGGCGGTGCTCTGGATGGGATGGAGCACACCGGCCATGCTGCACATATCAGCCATCACTC
Source organism: Glandirana rugosa (assembly GCA_018402905.1). Lineage (NCBI taxonomy): Eukaryota > Metazoa > Chordata > Amphibia > Anura > Ranidae > Glandirana > Glandirana rugosa. Next base: position 557,729 of record BLSH010160085.1, read on the forward strand.
TTATGTTACTACCTCCAGGTACAAATCACACCATCTGATCTTCCCTCCTATTTTCCTTCTTTCATCCCTTATTTACTCACTTTCACTTATTTCACCTCCTCACTATTTTCAACTATTCATGTTTCCTTTCTTTCCCTTCCTTATCCCTGTCTCTTATACAC
>BLSH010160085.1:565501-586330 GCA_018402905.1 Glandirana rugosa
GAGAAGTTTCGGGACACAGGGCATCGACAGAGGACGAGTCAAGGAGCCAATAGTCGGACTGTTCATAAGGCAGTGTATACTATTTTCGTCGGCCTCAAAACACAATACCTCCTACGATATTTATCTAATCGTGACGAGACTTGATGCGTTGTCTGTTCCTCTCCCCCACACACGGAAAGGAGGTTAGTCGACAGAACCGACACACGGGTCCGAAGTGACGTTACTATTGGTCCTTCTCTTTTATAGGATTGTGCTAGACGTGAAAGATTTCCTATATATGTCGACTTCTGTCGTCTATATGTACTCCATAACACAAAACTCCGGCTGCTTTTATCATATGTGACGGAATACTTGTCAGGCTGATAACCGAGGAACTGAGCAGGAGACAGCTACGGGACACAGGGCTTTGAAGAGAGGTAATAAAACACTGCTGAGATATGTGCCCAGCTCAAATTTCATGAATCAGATTTACATTAACTTTAAGCTAAGGCTTAGAGTGATATGTTCTTTTTTAAATTAAAACAGTATTAAACAAAAAAAATATTTTATTGCTAGTTCATACTGACAGCGTTTGTAAGATAATGCATTATAGAGATTAACATTTAAGATACTAGCAACAATAATTATTTTTTTTTTTACTTTTTAAGAATGGGTAAGTAATGGGCAAATAACCTTGGTCACATTACTCCCTAAATGTAAATGCTCAAAGGAAAAGAGTAATATTTAGGTTGCCATTGCTGACCTTTCCTTCTGAAAACAGGCAACTGATCTGTCCTTCCGATTAGCTGTCATGCTAATCAATTGGCGTCAGGGTCACTGGACAATGTGCATCATTCTATTATTTAGAAACCAAGCTTTGAAGATCAGTAGGCTGTTTAAAATGTACAGTATTTTGCTAACTAGATTTTAACTGTTTTACATTTTGATGATAAGTGTGGGTGTTTAAATGTATAAACAAAATACTGATACCAATGTGTAAACTGCTACAGTAAGGCTTCATATACACTGGACGCTTTTCAACCTCTTCCGAATGATCTTTTGACAGCTAAAAGCCGACTCTTAAAAGCGGCGTTTTACATGCTGTGTTTAGGCACATTTAGCTGCGTTTGCGTCTAGGAGCATTTTGGTTTTTTTTAATGAAAACGTCTGTAAACGAAACGCTGCTAAATGTGAGTTACCTTGTTTAGCAGTGCTTACAACCTGTTACAGGCATTTGGCATTTCAAATGCCTCTGAACATCCGTCGTGAACGCATTTTTTTGGGTTCCAAAAAAAGCCTCTAAACGTAGCTGCCTAGAAACGACTATAAACGACCCTGTGTACATGCACTGATAAGATAACATAGAGGAGAGTTCAGGGGCAGCTGAAAAGATGCCCAAATGATCCCAAATGTCCGTTTACCAGCAGCAGTGTATATGAGGTCCTAATATAATTTATTATCCACCTGCATTGAAAAACAGGATTAGAGCACATCCACAATCATTTTTCTCCAGGTTTTTGTCTTAGCTTATAAGGTCCCTTTCACACGGGGCTTTCCGCGAGCGGACTCCACTCTGCTCAGCAGGGATCGATCAGCCGATCCCTGCTGAGCAGGCGGATGACAGCTCTGTCTCCGCTCACTCAGAGGAGATGGAACTGTCAGAGTGCCGCTCTGCTCTATGGGGATGGGATAACAACGGACCGCCTGTCCGTTGTCATCCGATCCACTCCGATCCGATTGTACAGACGGATGGAAAATAGGGTTTCCATTCGTCTGTTTTTCACGTACAGTATCGGATCTGAGAGCAGCGGATGTCAGCGGACATGTCTCCGCTTACATCCGCCGCTCCATAGGGCCGCATTGAGTGTCCGTTCAGGTCCGCCTGAACAACGGACAGGAGGACATGAACAGAATGCCCGGGTGAAAGGGCCCTAATGGTGTTATGCAGGTGATACATTAGGTAAATGAGTTTTGGTGTTCTGTGTTTAGAATTTTCTCTTTGAAGTTGACTAAGTATATTAAATGAATATAGTTAAGGTGAAAGTAACTCTTTTAGTATATCAGATCCTGTGGTGGAACAGTTATTGCATGAACAATCTTAGTAAGAACACCTGGGTGGGACTCACATCTACAGAAGTAGACAGCAGAATCTTCTATGTGAAGCTCAGTCAGATTGAGAGGAACTGCAGAGTTTTCTTTATTAAGTGTTACTAAAATTCGGCTTTGATATTTTTCATTCACGTGTTTAATGTCAGTACAGTCAACCTTCGCAAAATATTCCAAATAACTTCCAGGCCTCTGTCTATACCAGGACATATAGGGATTGCCCAATGTTTTATATGTACAATAAAGAGACACAAGCTGTCCTTTATATGCCACTATTTCAGGCATCTGCCTTACAGAATCCTTTTGACATTGTACTATTTTGATGGATTAAAAAAAAATAAAATTAAAAAGGTATACCAATTATACTGTTATTCGTTATTTCTCTATGCACATGCTGTTGTGCCCTGAATCTACATGCATGCCTGAGCTTAAGTCACCCACCTGCCAGAATGATACAGAGTTCAAGACACAAGCTAAGCTTTATTCTGATTGTGCTTTGAAAAAGGTGCTGCTCAGAAAAAGGGCATTCTATTCAGATTGGGAGGGGCTTGATTGCTGCAGTGGGGTTTGTATACTTCGTGGAAGTGACAAGGTGCAGTAAAATGCAAATTGATGATCAGACCCCATCTCGATTTGTTTGTAATAAAAAGAAGATATGCCCTCCACAGATAGGTACCCCCAGGCATATAGACTATTAGATCTGAGTGTTCAAAAGCGACTCTGCTAGTAATTCACTTAATTATCTGTCCAATCTGCCAATTTTCTTTTTTCTTTCTTTGTATTATTCTTCAGTGTGCCAGACATAAGGGGTACCCCACCTGCTCCTAAAAGACTGCTCAAAACATCTGGAAAATGCGCTGGTATTCCCATAACAAGGAGGCTTGCTCATACCAGCCCAAACACCCGTCAGAACTGGCTTGGTGTTGCCTGACCCTCTGTTGTGATCAACTGGTAAAAAGGTATTATCTGTATGCTTTGCCATACATTAAAGCCTGTGTTTTAACCACGGCATGGGTGTGGACTCATGGTTTTTATGCAGTTAATCCGTGGTCAGAAATCGCACCAAAAACATGCAATCTAATAAAAAGTCTATGGGAAACTTTGGGTTAACTGCACAAAAACTGAGGGTACATTGCTCTGCGACCAAGGTGGAAAAAATAACTGCATTTTAAAGAATACTACTTGCACTATATTAACCAATTGTAATCAGTAAAGTAAACTTCAATTCTCTAATTTTCCCCATGTCACGTCATCCTCTTTACCAAAAGAAGGCCTCATCTGGGCATAAAGTTGAATGAGAAAAGTTTCTATGTATTGTGTTTTGTAGTATTGAAGGCAGTGGAACCATGACATGGTGCAACAAAGAAGACATTTGTGGTAGGAAGGAAAGAAGTGTTTTTACAATTTTACTGAGGCAGGGGATATTGCCTTAGTAACTAGGGTTATTTGGGGGCTTACAGTATATGAAACATAGATACCCCTATAAAGGCAGTTAGTATTATGTGAATTTGTCTAAATGTATCCTTAACTGCGCTCTTCATCTGTGTATTGTGTTAGTTAGCCACAGAGCATTTGCCAAACTTCAGAGCTGTGGTACCTTCTGTGTGATCTAGTCTTTGAAGCTCACCCTGAGAGTAAGCCTTCAAAATAAAGTTTAGTGTTTTATCCTTAGCTTAGTTTAGGAAACCCTACCCACAACTCCTACAATAGTAAATTGTGGACTAGCCTGTAATGGAGGGGTGGCCTGTCCATTAGGGGTGTAGGGGTGCCGTCCCCCATATCCATGCATCCGGCCCCCTAATTCACATTCGGGGCACCGGAAGCATGGATTCCAATGGGGGGTGTTCCTTTTGAAGCACGTGATTAGAGCCAGAGGCTCTAATAGGCTTCAAACAAGGGTGGGCTCGGGGCGCAGAGCACTGCGCTCCGAGCCCACCCAGTTGTGTGACAATAGCGAATGAAAATTCGCTATTTTCACACTGAATCTCCTCCCCAGAAATCAGGAAGGACCCGTTTCCTGATTGGCCAAAACACCCAGCGATCCTATCGGACCACAATGAGGAGAGAGGAGTAGGGAAGAGGCCGCTGAAGGAGACGCAGAGGACGAAGCTGCCATCTGGAAGGAAGCGTTGCCTGAGGGAAAGTGTGGGGCTCATCGACCGATGGGGGGGTGCTAGTGACCCAAACCGAATGCCCCGGGGGGGCTGTGGCTGTGGATGCATTGTTTTCCGCCCCCTCCCAAATATACCACCAGCGCCACTGCTGTAATATAACTATAGAAGCCCACAAAAAATAGATCTATGGCAGTGTAAATGGCTATGGTACCTAAACCTAAAAATGTTTGGGGGAAGTGAGTGCATCCAAAATACAACATACAAAATACTTAGCTTCATTTTTTTTTCCCCCTGTAATGTTAACTTCACATCATCATAAATGTACACTATGTCACTTGCCACACCTCTAAATACTGTTTTATCCAGGTCCACAGCTGTGGCTCAACCTCTACTGTGACCCAGTATTTGCAGACCTATTTAGTACATCAGACGATACCCCCTGACCAACTTCCTTGGTCACAAAAACTTTGCAGGCAACGTGACCTTCAGGCAATATGCTTTGCTTATGGCATTCCCCATGTTTTGGCATGCTGTGTTAGCTGTAAAGCAGTTTTCAGGTTCATAGCAGTGGCACATTCATATTTGTGACCCTATCTCTATGGTCCCACATAATATATATAACTGACTGGTCTGAAGCTCCAGGAGCTACAGTACCTCACTTTTTATGCCGTTCCACACTTTTTTAAAATGTTCTGCCTCCGCCATCTTATCACAGTGACTGTTAGCCAGAGAGAACTGACTGCTAACATCATCCACTAGACGGAGTGTTACAAACACGTGTTCTAGGTTCCTTTTCCTACCTGTCAGCTTAGCGAAAGCACATTTCAGTCTGAAGCTTCTGCTTTGCCATTGTTTTCATTGGTTTTGTTTCACTGTCTGTCTACAGGGGTTTTTTCACTTCTGGCTGCCTGAGCCCCCATAAGCATCAGCAGCTTGAATTTGTGAGTAACCAAAGCCCTGCATCAGTTTGGGCCTAGTCGTTCTCCATGGTGCAACATCGAGGAAGATTTCTAATAATACAAAAGGAATCAGTACAAGGGACACATCCTACTGACTGTAAGTTATGTCCCTTGTGCTGATTTTTCTGTTTTTTATTTTAGGTACACTTGGGCTTTAAGGAAAACATAGCCTTATCATACGCAATTAAATAAAATGTGAACGCTATGTAACTGCCTCCTGAACAGAAACTTAAAGTGACACTAAACTTTGGTTTAAGGAAAAAAATAATACTAATCAAGTATGTACTCTACAGCTCAAAAAATACCTTCTATTGCTCTCAGCCTTCTTCAAATCTCCAAATTCCCTTTTTTCTGCTATGTTCTGACCTCCTGTTAGATGGTTGTTATATTCATTTTCCATGGGTCCACTATTTGTAGGAATGTACCTACCCTCTCTGGCTCACTTCCAAGATGGACTATGTAATATGTTGTAGCCATGAGCTCCTTTGAGTGTGGCTTGTAGTAGTGGTTCACCTGATAGCTGACCTCAATCGCACCATATATCACACATCCGGAGACACTGACCAGACTGGATCTTGTTTTTGTTGTTTTATTTGGGGGAAATAACTTGGATGGGGATAAGGGGTAAATGTGTGATGCCCAAGAATTATGGTTCAAAGACTTCCATATACAAGCCTGTATATTCACACTTCACTGCAGACTCTCTCTCTGCAAACTATTGCTCCTCTCAACTCTCCAGCACTTTACTTGCTGACCGTTTCTCTTACAGTTCTCTCACTACCCATAACTCACAGCTGTACACTCCTTTGCTTCTCTCCAACTCAGAACTTAGTTTCCAGCCTGAAGGGAAATTTATCAGGCTTCTCTGTACCTTTCTCTTCACTGCTGTTAGCGCATGGTGAGGCCTACCCTGTTTCAGCAGGACCTCAGGAACACCCATTACAGGCCAGGAATCACGGGCCCCTGAATGTACTTTAGTGATAACCGGATCTTTGATGATTACAACTCCCAGCCCATCCTCTTCCAGGTCCCATCGACCTGCTCTCTGATAGTGACTCTCCTTTCCCTTGACTGGCTCCCAAGGCTCCCACAGACTGTCCACCATTCCTCTCCCAGCCTGCTCCAGCACTTTCCTTTCCAGTCTCAGGGACCGTCACTCACCGGTGGATACTTTAAAGTCTCTCACTCCTCCTGTAGCACCTCCGCTGTTCTCCTGTGCCACTCCAGGAATCACTCTCCCTCCTGGCTGCCCCCGAACACCCAGTCCCCAAGGTCACCCTCCCCAGACTGGGGGAGACCTCCTGGGTAGGGGCCTGATCCACAGTGCCTCTGCTACATCTCCAGACTTCCACCCGACACTCCTCCTAGATTGGGCTGACTCAGAGTATTTAAGGAGGCCTACCCCCTGCCAAACCTGCTTGGGGATTGGTCAGGGCTCCTTAGAACACTTCAGATGGCCCCACCCATCTCCCAGCCCTGACCTGAAAACCTTCTCCAGGTTTCTAGAAAGAAGTGGGAGGTTCTGGTGACCTCATCTGTTAAGTCCACCTAATCCTCCCTGAGCTTCTCCTCCCAGTCCAGATCAAAACAATCAGGCATGCACATTACAGTCAGGCCTGACTAAATTTACCTCTCATAGCCAAAAACCCGGCTAGAAATGCACCTATACTATGGGGCACTACAATGCTTTAGGGCTATACCCGAAGAGGAGCCAATGAATTGTTTTGTGATTTGTCTGCACGCCTGAAAATGACACACCTCAAGGTGCCCTCTTCTGGGCCCCTGGACATGGGCTTGGATTCATTTCAGGAATAGAGTTGCTCTCTAATACAGTGTGATCACACCAGACTTTCAAAGCATACTCACACCCTCCCAGGGAGACAGCTCCCAGTCTCTGAGGCAAGATCCTGTGTGATGGGCAATCCCTTTGCTTTGGCGAGATCTCACCCAATTGTGGCCAATTATAGCAGGGTTTTGGTTAGCCAGCGGCCCAGTCTTTTTATTTTCACACCTCCTAGCTCTAAGTCTGCTCCCCTTTTCCTCTCAACAGCCTGCAGACACACACACCTTGCTTTGTTGCATCAGTCAGTCACTATCCTCCAGGATCAATCCAGACCCAGCCAAAATGGCTATCTCCTGTACTGGAGACGCTCCATAGCCGAGTATTACTAAGTGGTCTTCTTAAAGATGGCTGCTGCAATTCTGCAGTAATGAATAATCAATTTAACCCTGTTCACACTGCAGAAGGATAATACAGCAGCAACAAATGAGAAGTTCAACAGCAGTTGTCAGCTACAGTCCAGATTTTAATGGTATTTGTAGTGTGCATAGAGCAGTGTACATGACCACATCTAACGAGCACTGCTCATTTCAAACAAACATATGCCACACACTGCCACACATGGTTAAATTGTTTATTGACTTTCTCCACAAAGGGCCCATACCAAGAGGCATGCAATCACAGTTTTTACAGCCATCCCCAAACCAGTTAAGAGTCAAACTGTGTGCTATAATTATAGACCATTTGCCTTATTAAATTTTGACTTGAAAATATTTACAAAACTTTTGTCATTCAAAATGAACAGAATCCTCACTTACAATCCTTACAGACCAAGTTGGCTTTATGCCATTTCGTCAAGCAGGAGAATAAACTAGTTTAGCGCCCCACAGAGTAGGTGCATTTTCTAGCAAGGATTTTGACTAGGAAAAGTAAATTTAGTCAGGCCTGACTGTAGTGTGCAGGCCTGGGTGTTTTGATCTGAGCTGGGAAGAGAGGCTCAGGGAGGATTGGGTGGACTAAACGGATGAGGTCACCAGAACCTCCCTCTCTGTATCCAGACACCTGGTGTTGGTCTCTGGGCAGAAAGCTGGGAGATAGGTGGAGCCATCTGGAGTATTTTAAGGAGCCCTGACCAATCCCCATCCAGGGTTGTCAGGGGGAAGGCCTCCTTAAATACTCTGAGTCAGCCCAATCTGAGAGGAGTAATGTCGGGTGTAAGGTTGGAGATGTAGCAGAGGCGCTGCGGAGCAGGCCCCTACCCAGTAGGTCACCCCCAGTCTGGGGAGGGTGACCTTGGAGCCTGGGAGTTCGGGTGCAGCCAGGGAGGAGAGAGATCCTTGGAGCGGCACAGGAGGAACAGGAGAACAGCAGAGGTGCTACACAGTGAGGGACTTTAAGGGACCCATCGGTGTGGTGAGTGACGGTCCCTGAGACTGAAGGAGAGAAAGTGCTGGAGCAGGCTGGGAGTGGAAAGTGGACAGTCTGTGGGAGCCTTGAAGGTCAGTCAAGGGAAGGAGAGAGTCACTGAGGAAAAGAGAAGGTCTAGGGGACCTGCAGTCAGCGATGGGCTGGGTGTTGTAGTCCGTCAAAGGCCGGTTAGCACAGAAGTACTTTTCTTCACAATCAGGGACCCATGTGCCTCTTGCCTGTAATGGGTGTTCCTGAGGTTCTGCCGAGACAGGGTAGGCCTTGCCATGTGCTAACCACGGTGAAGAACCGAGAGTAGTATAAATTCCTTTTAGGCCGGAAACCAAGTACTGAACTGGAGGGTGAAGGAGTAATAGTCTGCAGAGGGAGATTCTGCAGTGTCAGCAACACATACAGGCTTGTATGTGCCAACGTTGTACTATAATTCTACTGGGCATCTCACAGTAAACCCTTATCCCCATCCAAGTTATTTCCCCCAATAAAACAACAAAAACAAGAGCTGGCTTGGTCAGTGTCTCCGGATGTGTGATATGGTGTGATTGTGGTCAGCTAGCAGGTGAACCACTTATTTTAGCCACTCTCAAGGGAGTACATGGCTACACTAGAAAAGTTATAGAGTAGAGAGAGGCCTTTCTACGTATTATATATGGAGACAAGTCCTTTGACAGACTAGGCTTGCCTTTCCTGTCCACTACTCTCAGGCATGTTGAAATTAAAGGCCCTTTCCGCAATGCTATTATGAACCTACACTTCTAACCTAAACAGCTCTTCCACCACTCAAGTAAAAACCTCATATACAGTACCCCAACCACTTACTCTATCCAATGGCACAAAACAGGCCTGCCCTTTATTTGCTATTTGCTCTGTGTATTAAACCCCTGGTGGCTCGAATTAGAAATTTGCATTATACATGGAATCTGGGCTAGGAATAAGGAATTAAATATCTCGCTTTTTTGGAGCAATGTACTTCTTACCTTGACTCAAACACATAATTTTCTCCAATCTCCATAACACCCTGGACACATACAGTTCCCTATCAAGTTAACCATTCTAAAACTTAAGGCCTCCCACTGAATGCATCCCCTCAGACACTCCAATCTGTAACCAGTTTCCGTGTACCTAGAAGACCACTACACTTAAAGAGGAGTTCCACCAAGAAATTTTTTTTTTACATCATTCAAGTCCTTTCCCTATATAGACTTACATTTGAAGGAAAAAAAAAATGTTATACTCACCCTAAGTCGCTGGTTCCTAGGTGGTCTCTGTAATCTGCCCCTTTTAGGTCCGAGTCTCTTCTCCTCACTTCCTGCTTCGCCTGGCCTCCTGGGAGATGTGACCCATCATTTCCCAGTAGTCAGTGGGCTTCGCTGTACTGTAAAATCGTGTTATTTTCAGATAGGAAATGACGCGATTTAAGGCTGACCGAGATCAAGGAGTGCATGATGGTTACCCACCATGCACTTCTTTCAGGAAGAGATGCCAGGAGACTACGGATGGGCTTCAGATGCCCTCACCTAAAATGGAAAAGTCCAGCAGTAAGAGAAACGAAATTGTGAGTAAAAAATACATGTAATTACTAGGCAGTTTGAAATTAAGGAAACAAAAGGTTACATCTATTTAGTATTAAAAGAGTGGATGCAAAAAAAAAAAAAAAATTCTGGGTGGAACTCCCCTTTAAAGTGTTACGAAACCCAGGACCCTGCATTCACTATATCTGGTCTCCCACAGTACACAGAAGATTAAAAATGCAATTATTTTAGTAAATATAAACTGATAAATACATTTTCTCATTAGCTGTTACAGCAGTTTTGTGACTTCTTTTAGTGTCTGGTTAAAGCTTGTAGGAGGAGCTTTCATTCTACCCTGATTGTCCAATGAGGCTGCAGTACCCTTGATCCTCTGTCTGGACAGTTCCAATTGGCCCTGTGCTGATCACATGCACTCTTCTAAGGAAAAAACTCTCTAGCAACACACACCGAACTGAGCATGTGTAGATTGCCCCTAAGGCTCTGTACTATCAGCAGATAGATTGGGAACTGTGAAAATAGGGGAGGATTAGAGAAGACATGACCAAACAACCTTTTTACACAATGCAGAGGATTAACCCCTTAGGATCCACAGTGAGTATAACAAGCCTGCTTTACTATATATACAGACTGACTTTACTATTGTGGATTTAATAACACTTTAAATATGTGATTGTAAAGATCACCTACACCTACAGCACACTATATAAGGAGAACTTCTTACCACTTGACCTCTGGATTAAACACATTATTTTACAATATCTTCCCATATTTCTTGGGGTTCCTGGCTAGAGCACTATGCTGGCTAATTGTGTAGACATGTGCAGAACTCAAAAATTATGTTTAGTTTTGTTCTGGATAGATTTGTTATGTTTCTAATTTTGTTTCATTGATTCATTTTCTAAATTATTTTTAGCTTCATTTAGTTAAGTTGTGTTATTCGTTTTCAAACTAATTCCAACTTTTCGGAAGGTGCCCCAAAGCACTCCCCCATGTTGAGGGCATGTGGCCTGGTATGGTTCGGTGGGGGGCTGCTCACTCGCCCCACCCCCTTTCCTGACCTGCGTGGCTGCATGCTCAAAGAGCCTGGTACGGTCTTTGGGGGGCCCCACACCAACATTTTAAAAAATCTTTCTAGTCCCTTTTTTATGTGCATTTCTCTTCCTACCAAGCAATATTTTCACAGTAAATATAAAGTGCAGATCCCCGACTAATATGTCTAGCTTGAGGTCTATGAATCTGCAAGTATCACTGTCCTTGTTAGCCCTGAGTGGAGTTACGCAGAAGCTTGCACACTGTTGTAGGATCTTGATTGTAGATAACTCCCCTAGAAGTGACCATTTTTCCAAAATAGTTCAAGCTATAATTAGATTAATGGTCTCTGCATTACCACTTCTTATTGCTGATTAATTCTCTTTTTTCTGGAACTGGGGCTCTAAATATGAATGTACATTGCAATAATTATTTTCCACTGTGAATTGCTGCGTAATTCCTTGTTTTACCTACATTTTATTGTACTCTATTGTAGAATAAAAAGTTAATTATAAAAAAAAAGAATTCCACTGACCATTTGGATGCCGGATTCCATTCTGAGGTGACAATTTGGGTTCTCTAGTACTACTGTCTGCCCTGTGTTGTCGGTGAGTACTTCCAAGTCAGAGTGGATTAACTCTCTGAAAAGAGACTGCTCCGTTTCAAAGGCAAACCCTTGTACCTTGGAGTTTTGGGACAAAATGTCTACATCACTGTTACAGCTGCAATGGTCTTTTAACAGCACCTAAGCATGTGTCTCACATTGGCTTAATCCCTGTCCACATGCATAGGGCACTTTCTTTATGTAGCTGTAATTTATCACCTCATCATATTCTCCTGGCTTAATGTCTGTCCACATGCATAGGGCTCTTTGACCTAGCAGACTTGGGATACCACTAAAGGAACGTGTAATTTACACTAGATATCTCTTTGGTGCTGCACTGATGATATCATTCCTCATAGATACCCCTGGTGGGGGGAGTGTACACTTGCCACACAACATAATCTCTTTAGATGCTGTAGATGGGGCAGAACAACCCTTTATCATTATTATTATTATTATAATACAGGATTTATATAGTGCCAACAGTTTGCACAGCGCTATACAACATGAGGGCAGACGGTAGAGTTACAATACAATTCAATACAAGAAGAATCAGAGGGCCCTGCTCAATAGAGCTTACAATCTAAGAAGGAGGGTCAGGAAAATCAAAAGGTAATAGCTGTGAGGGATGAGTTGATGAAAAAAATAAAAGTACAGTTGTTAGGAGTTAGGTTTCTGAAGAGAAAGGATTTCAGGGATTGTCTAAAAGCAGAGTAGGACACCTCATCTACTTCTATAGCTCTACATGGTAGATACTCAAGCAACAGATTTAAAGGGAAAAAATCCTCTGACCCTTCTGCTTAATCCTCTGATTGAAGGTTCATTCCCACTTTTTAAAGTGACCATATTACATGACCATACCATATGCATGAAATCTCCTTGCTCCCTGTCACGTTTATGACATGTGGGGGAGATTCTCCTACGCATCAAAAAAAGCCTTTTGGGAGTGTAATATGTGTGATGTAGATACCGTAACTGAATCAATTTATCTCTGGCAGAAATGACTGTATCTAGATAGGAGATACATGCTGATTTCCAGTTCTCTTGGGTGAGGTCTGGTATATCCGCCACCCATTTGTCTCGGGCCTTCTCCAGTGGAACAATTTCTTTACTTCTTTTCCTGGATGCACCTGGAAAGCATTCTCTCCCTGGATGCACTTTCTCATGTATTCATTGGGGTTGATTTGCTAAAGCTTGAAAGTGCAAAATTTGGTGCAGCTCCACACAGAAACCAATCAGCTTCAAGGTTTTATTGTCAAAGCTTGATTGAACAAGCTGAGATTAGAAGCTGATTGGCTAACATGCACAGCTGCACCAGTTTTTGCACTCTCCAGCTTTAGTAAATCAACCCCATTGTGTCTAGTTTTGACAGATGATTTTCAAATCCCAAAGATCCGCACTTAAACTGTGCCTCCATTGAAGATACACAGATGGATCACTCTTACTCCTACTGTACTTTCCCCTGCTGGGGATATTTTCAGTCCAAATGCTTTTCAAGGGATCTGCTTCTTTGGAAGTTAATCTATCTACTGTTTCATTTCCAATTGCTATGGTTGTGCCAGTGGATCAATACCTCCAACTCCTCTATAGCAGGGTCTGCCTTATATAATATATAATACTCGATCAGGCACTGTATAAAATGGATAAAACATTTCTTTATATAGCTGTAATTTATCACCTCAGAATATTCTCTTTCAGGGTTTAGGGTTGCCAGTCCTCTTTTTTTACACCTTGTGAATCAGAGGACTCTGCTTTTCTATACATGTTTCTTCCAAAATTGCTTATGACTTTATCAATATGTGGATCTCCTATTCTCTACAGGAAAAATTTGAGTGTGCATTCCATATGCCTTCAAACTCTTAGCCTGGGTTCACACCATAGTGGTGCGAATTCCAGCCTAATTGACGGTGAGAAGGACTGGAGCCGTCGTTCGGCGGCTCCTGTCCATTCTCGAAGCGCATTGGTTGCTCAGGGAGGGGGAGGTGCAGTGAGGAGGGGCAAAGATCCCCGTAGAATCGCTGTTCAGTGCGGAACACATCTGCAGAGCAGATGCGTTCCCATTGAACTTAATAGGCTGGGAATTCGCACCGCATTGCACAGAAAACACACACGTTTTCTGTGCAATGCAGAGTGCGAATGCACCACACCTATGTGAACCTGACACATTGAAAACAATATGTTTTCAAGTGTCATGCGAATTGGATGTGGTGTAAGCCGCATCCAATTCGCATAGGTGTGAACCCATCCTTACTTGGTTGTTTTTTTTATAGATATACCTTACTTGTCATTTCCATGCCTTCAAGGTTTGGGTATGTTAGGCTTAGGCCCTTTTCCCTTGTTGACCACGTTACATTGTGGGTCTAAGTTATTTTCCCTACTTCAATCATTGATTCTTTTTCCTGTTCTTTTCGTATGATTTCTCATCACTTCATTAGTTGTGCCCTCCCCTCATTTATACTTTTTCTGGATGTTCCAATTGTACAAGATTTACTACTATCCTATGCCCCTCAACAGACAATGAGGAAAATAGGATTTTTTTACTTGCTGTAAAATCCTCTTGAAGTAAATTGAAGGACACAGATCATGTCCCCTTATGTAATCAGGCCTTATGTATTGCTTGCTTTTAAAACTAAAGCATAATGGTTGGAGGTGGATTTAAAAAGGGGTTGGCTTAATGTCGTTTGTTTGCCAGTGTCCAAACCTTCTGTAGGCAGCATGGTGACCACACACCCAAGATTTACTAATATCCTGTGCCTCTCAATAGACTTCAAGAAAAAGATTTTGCGGTAAGTACAAAAAATCAGTTATTGCTGATATATAAGGACTGAATCTGGATGTAAATACTTTTAATACATATTTAAATTTCCTTAACATTTGCACTGAATGGGTTTGAGATATAGCAGTACATTACTATGAGGCACTGTGGGGGGTGTCAGAGCACAGAAATACACACCACTGTCTGACACATTGACATTAGACACTGTCAGGGGAAAGACCTTCTCATGTACATTATGCCTTGCTGTAAACTTGTTATTTTCTGTTGGTTGTTCTGTAATTCTTAGGCTTTTCGGGATGTACAAAGGACTTTTCCCAGGATACTGAACATACCAGAAAACAAAGGGAGAGGTATCTGCTGTTTCATATTTACAGTCTATTGTGATATGCTGCCCTATTTCTGCATTCTCTTCTTGCTTTGACTGTATGACATTTTCTGCTCTGCAGATACCTGTTTTAAAAGAGCAAATGAGAATTAAGAAACACAAAATAAAATTTCATATAATTTAACATAATGTATAAAGTAAAATTTAATTTAATTTATCATAATGTATACTAAAACCACCTCTTAAGCAAATAGCAACAGCTGCATAGTAATAGAGATTCATAGCAAAGTAATGAGCAGTGTGTTTGTCCCAGAAATGTGTCATCTTTTCTGTGATGACAGGCATATACGGTATATTCGTCAAAGAGAAGCAAGAGCCTTCATTATGCTAAACAGGAGGTGTATTATTTCCTGCAGCACTCACTCAGCAGAAAAGGTGACTTGGCTAAGAAAATTGGCGCTTTAATTTTCACCAACATTTGTGACATTGGATTTTAAAAGGCTACAGCAATCACTTTAATTTAACAAAAACAATTAACTAATTAACAGCAACATGAACAAATATATCATAACAATTCACATTTTACCAAGCTAATTAGCTTACAGTGGTATAAGCAGCAGAGGGTCTGTGATCATCATGTCTTTAATTAGCCATACCCTACACTATGTCTTCAGCTGCATCTCACTGACTTGAGGACCTCTTACTACCATGTCCCTTGGGAACTAAGCCCATAGCAGACTGCGACAATCACCAAACAACAGAGGGCTTCATATCAACAAGTAAGTGCCAAAACCCCAAGACTGCCAAGCTAGCATGAGTGACACTTTATTCATACAAGTTCCTCCTCACCCAAATGGCTTGTTGGATACCTTCCTAAAATTCCAAGAACAATATATCAGTGGCCACTGTATTAGCATGAACTCCATCTTCTCTCCAAAAATGGAGCTCCTGCTCTACCAGTTCTTAATGCCTGACAACAAAACCCACATTCCTGGCTACCTATCTTCCCACCTCTCTGTTAACTTTAATCAAAACCTTGTTCACCCGATAGACAGAGCAAGGGTACTGCCATTTTTTTCTGGCCACAAAGTCAGACCTTACCCTAACTTTTTCAGGAAATTCCATCCATGGCTGCAGAAGGTAAAATTTTATGTCACGCACCAGTTTCCTCATCAGACAAGTTTCCACATGTAGAGCTAATGCAGAGCCCTATCCTTTTATTTCTTCTCACCATATTGGCAGCCAAACCCCATCTTGCTGCCTCTGTAGTGGCCCTATCCCCAATAAGTGTGAAAAAAATCATGAGTATCCTTGCAAGTATGCTCTAAACACCATTTGAAAAAGACAACAAACTGATATTAAAATAGGGTCAAACCATCTCCATGCCTGAAAAAGGCTCTCTTCTAACTCCCCTCAGTTCCAGAAATTGATGCACACAATAAACCTGGCAAACCCTCACTGGCTTCATCCCAAACCTCACATTCACTACTTTCTGGCCCAAATATTCAGTATTTTGACATTGGAGTGAATGAGATTCACATCTGAGAAACGTTAAATGACTAGAGTTGAGCGTACCCGAACTGTAAAGTTTGGGTTCGTACCGGACTTTGAGGTGTCCGTGTCCCGAACCTGAACCTGGACATTTGAGAAAAAGTCCGGGTTCTGGTTCGGGGTTCAGGTATTTTTCGTGCCTTTTGAATAGCTGCAGGGCAGCCTATCAACAAGCGTTTCACTCGTTTGCCCTTAGAAGCCATCACAGCCATGCCTACTAATGTCAATGCAAGGCTGTGATTGGCCAGTGCATCGTGTGACCCAGCCTCGATATGAGCTGGAGTCACGTAGCTAGCGCTGCATGTCACATGCTCTCAGACTAGTGTAGGGAGAGGATGCTGCCGCCGCTGTGAGGGAAGGATTAGCGTTCTAAAATAATCTCATACTGCTATAGTGAGAGGTTCCTGGTGCGGGTGTGAGGGACAGATTAGCATTCTAAAATCATATCATACTGGTATAGGGAGAGGTTCCTGCTGCTGGTGTGAGGAACAGATTAGTGTTCTAAAATCATCACATACTAGTATAGGGAGAGGTTCCTGGTGCGGGTGTGAGGGACAGATTAGCATTCTAAAATCATATCATACTGGTATAGGGAGAGGTTGCTGCTGCTGGTGTGAGGGACAGATTAGTGTTCTAAAATCATATCATACTGGTATAGGGAGAGGTTGCTGCTGCTGGTGTGAAGGACAGATTAGTGTTCTAAAATCATCTCATACTGGTATAGGGAGAGGTTCCTGGTGGTGGTGTGAGGGATAGATTAGCGTTCTAAAATCATCTCATACTGCTATAGGGAGAGGTTTCTGCTGCTGCTGTGAGGGATAGATTAGTGTTCTAAAATAATCTCATACTGCTATAGGGAGAGGTTCCTACTGCTGCTGTGAGGGACAAATTAGCATTCTAAAATCATATCATACTGGTATAGGGAGAGGTTCCTGCTGCTGGTGTGAGGGACAGATTAGTGTTCTAAAATTATATCATCCTGGTGTAGGGAGAGGTTCCTGCTGCTGGTGTGAGGGACAGATTAGCGTTCTAAAAGCATCTCATACTGCTATAGGGAGAGGTTCCTGGTGCTGGTGTGAGGGACAGATTAGTGTTCTAAAATCATCTCATACTGGTATAGGGAGAGGTTCCTGCTGCTGCAGCGAGGGACAGATTAGTGTTCTAAAATCATATCATACTGGTATAGGAAGAGGTTCCTGCTGCTGGTTTGAGGGACAGATTAGTGTTCTAAAATGATATCATACTGGTATAGGGAGAGGTTCCTGCTGCTGGTGTGAGGGACAGATTAGTGTTCTAAAATCATCTCATACAGGTATAGGGAGAGGTTCCTGCTGCTGCAGTGAGGGACAGATTAGTGTTCTAAAATCATATCATACTGGTATAGGGAGCGGTTCCTGCTGCTGGTGTGAGGGACAGATTAGTATTCTAAATCCATCTCATACTGCTATAGGCAGAGGTTCCTGCTGCTGGTGTGAGGGCCAAATTAGTGTTCTAAAATCATATCATACTGGTATAGGGAGAGGTTCCTGCTCCTGGTGTGAGGGACAGATTAGTGTACTAAAATCATCTCATACTGCTATAGGGAGAGGTTCCTGCTGCTGCTGTGAGGGACAGATTAGTGTTCTAAAATCATATCATACTGGTATAGGGAGAGGTTCCTGCTGCTGGTGTGAGGGACAGATTAGTGTTCTAAAATCATCTCATACTGGTATAGGGAGAGGTTCCTTCTGCTGCTGTGAGGGACAGATTGGTGTTCTAAAATCATATTATACTGGTATAGGGAGAGGTTCCTGCTACTGGTGTGAGGGACAAATTAGTGTTCTAAAATCATATCATACTGGTATAGGAAAAGGTTCCTGCTGCTGGTGTGAGGGACAGATTAGTGTTCTAAAAGCATCTCATACTGCTATAGGGAGAGGTTCCTGGTGCTGGTGTGAGGGATAGATTAGCGTTCTAAAATAATTTCATACTGCTATAGGGAGAGGTTCCTGCTGCTGCTGTGAGGGACAGATTAGCATTCTAAAATCATATCATACTGGTATAGGGAGAGGTTCCTGCTGCTGGTGTGAGGGACAGATTAGTGGTCTAAAATCATATCATACTGGTATAGGGAGAGGTTCCTGCTGCTGGTGTGAGGGCCAAATTAGTGTTCTAAAATCATATCATACTGGTATAGGGAGAGGTTCTTGCTGCTGGTGTGAGGGACAGATTAGTGTACTAAAAGCATCTCATACTGCTATAGGGAGAGGTTCCTGCTGCTGGTGTGAGGGACAGATTAGTGTTCTAAAATCATCTCATACTGGTATAGGGAGAGGTTCCTGCTGCTGCTGCGAGGGACAGATTAGTGTTCTAAAATCATATCATACTGGTATAGGGAGAGGTTCCTGCTGCTGGTTTGAGGGACAGATTAGTGTTCTAAAATCATATCATACTGGTATAGGGAGAGGTTCCTGCTGCTGGTGTGAGGCACAGATTAGTGTTCTAAATCCATCTCATACTGCTATAGGGAGAGGTTCCTGCTGCTGGTGTGAGGGCCAGATTAGTGTTCTAAATCCATCTCATACTGCTATAGGCAGAGGTTCCTGCTGCTGGAGTGAGGGACAGATTGTGTTTTAAAATCATATCATATTGGTATAGGGAGAGGTTCCTGCTGCTGGTGTGAGGGACAGATTAGTGTTCTAAAATCATATCATACTGGTATAGGGAGAGTGTCACGATCAAGCGTCAGGCTCGAAGACCAGTTGCTATAGCAGTTTCGTAGTCACCCTGGCAGATGACACAGGCTCACCTGAGGTGCGGCATCTAAGTACCGACCGGTGTTCACCAGAGCTCCTGATGGTGGAGATGGACTTAGCTGTGTGTCAGTACCAGGTCGCGGTCCTCAGGATTGCCCCACCAGGGTGTTAGCTACTGGGTCCAGTAGCGGATGAGCAGATAAGGATCAGATGGGAGCGTGGTCAGTAATCAAGCCAAAAGGTCGGTAACGAGTAGTTGCAGGTTGGGATCAGGCAGTAGAGTAGTCGTGGAACAAGCCAAGGGTAGATAACGAATGGTAGCAAATCCGGACAACAGCAGGGAAGACAAAGCAAGGCACTGGCTAAGAAAGCACAATAACCTGGCAAAGAGGAAGTGCAGAGACAAGGCTTATAAAGGAAGTTCATGGGAGGAGCAAGAAGTTCAAGGTTCACCAGCAATCAAGACATAAGACAGGGTTGTCTAATGGACCAGGCAGAATATCCAACAGATCAGGCAGGGAGCTGTCTAGCATCTCAGATAGCTCAGTGAGAAGCATCAATGCCAGACACGGAAGAAGTCCTAGGTTCAATCCCAGGTCCTGACAGAGAGGTTCCTGCTGCTGGTGTGAGGGACAGATTAGTGTTCTAAATCCATCTCATACTGCTATAGGGAGAGGTTCCTGCTGCTGCTGTGAGGGCCAGATTAGTTTTTTTAAAATCATATCATACTGGTATAGGGAGCGGTTCCTGCTGCTGGTGTGAGGGACAGATTAGTGTTCTAAATCCATCTCATACTGCTATAGGCAGAGGTTCCTGCTGCTGGAGTGAGGGACAGATTAGTGTTCTAAAATCATATCATACTGGTATAGGGAGAGGTTCCTGCTGCTGGTGTGAGGGACAGATTAGTGTACTAAAATCATCTCATACTGCTATAGGGAGAGGTTCTTGCTGCTGGTGTGAGGGACAGATTAGTGTTCTAAAATCATATCGTATAGGGAGAGGTTCCTGCTGCTGGTGCGAGAGATAGATTAGTGTTCTAAAATCATCTCATACTGGTATAGGGAGAGGTTCCTTCTGCTGCTGTGAGGGACAGATTGGTGTTCTAAAATTATATTATTCTGGTATAGGGAGAGGTTCCTGCTACTGGTGTGAGGGACAGATTAGTGTTCTAAAATCATATCATACTGGTATAGGGAATGGTTCCTGCTGCTGGTGTGAGGGACAGATTAGTGTACTAAAATCATATCATACTGCTATAGGCAGAGGTTCCTGCTGCTGGTGTGAGGGACAGATTAGTGTTCTAAAATCATATCATACTGGTATAGGGAGAGGTTCCTGCTGCTGGTGTGAGGGACAGATTAGTGTTCTAAAATCATCTCATACTGGTATATGGAGAGGATCCTGCTGCGTCTACATTGCTGGTTTAAAAAAAAAAAAAAAAATTTTTGTTATATTAATAAATAGTGCTACATTACATTTGCACCTTGCTGTGCATTTCTTGCACAAAAAAAGTGTGTCTACATTGTTGTTTTAAAAGAAAAAAGATTAACAATTTATTATTCTTTTTTTTATTTTATTAATATATAGTGCTACAAAGTACATTTGTACCTTGCTGTGCATTTCTTGCACAAAAATAAAAAGTGTGTCTACATTGTTGTTTTAAAAAAAAAAAAGATTAATCATTTATTATTATTTTTTTTTAGTATTAATAAATAGCGCTACACAGTACATTTGCACCTTGCTGTGCATTTCTTGCACAAAATTGAAAAGTGCGTCGACATTGCTGGTTTAAAAAATAATCAAAATTTGTGCTAAATAGTACATTTGCATCCAGAATGAGGAGAGCGTCAAATAAGGGACGTGGTTGTGGTGCTGCTGGTGCTGCTGGTGCTGCTGGTGTTGGTGGTGTTGGTG
>BLSH010160085.1:586340-597509 GCA_018402905.1 Glandirana rugosa
TCTTGTGATTAGACAGGGAGTGAGGTCGTCGTCCTTGGAGACGGATATCGTCATACTCTACCTAAATCTTGTGATTAGACAGGGAGTGTGGTCGTCGTCCTTGGCGAGGGATATGGTCATACTATACTATAGGCAGAGGTTCCTGCTGCTGGAGTGAGGGACAGATTAGTGTTCTAAAATCATATCATACTGGTATAGGGAGAGGTTCCTGCTGCTGGTGTGAGGGACAGATTAGTGTTCTAAAATCATATCGTATAGGGAGAGGTTCCTGCTGCTTGTGCGAGAGACAGATTAGTGTTCTAAAATCATCTCATACTGGTATAGGGAGAGGTTCCTTCTGCTGCTGTGAGGGACAGATTGGTGTTCTAAAATTATATTATTCTGGTATAGGGAGAGGTTCCTGCTACTGGTGTGAGGGACAGATTAGTGTTCTAAAATCATATCATACTGGTATAGGGAATGGTTCCTGCTGCTGGTGTGAGGGACAGATTAGTGTACTAAAATCATATCATACTGCTATAGGCAGAGGTTCCTGCTGCTGGTGTGAGGGACAGATTAGTGTTCTAAAATCATATCATACTGGTATAGGGAGAGGTTCCTGCTGCTGGTGTGAGGGACAGATTAGTGTTCTAAAATCATCTCATACTGGTATAGGGAGAGGATCCTGCTGCGTCTACATTGCTGGTTTAAAAAAAAAAAAAAAATTTTTATTATATTAATAAATAGTGCTACATTACATTTGCACCTTGCTGTGCATTTCTTGCACAAAAAAAGTGCGTCTACATTGTTGTTTTAAAAGAAAAAAGATTAACAATTTATTATTCTTTTTTTTATTTTATTAATATATAGTGCTACAAAGTACATTTGTACCTTGCTGTGCATTTCTTGCACAAAAATAAAAAGTGTGTCTACATTGTTGTTTTAAAAAAAAAAAAGATTAATCATTTATTATTATTTTTTTTTAGTATTAATAAATAGCGCTACACAGTACATTTGCACCTTGCTGTGCATTTCTTGCACAAAATTGAAAAGTGCGTCGACATTGCTGGTTTAAAAAATAATCAAAATTTGTGCTAAATAGTACATTTGCATCCAGAATGAGGAGAGCGTCAAATAAGGGACGTGGTTGTGGTGCTGCTGGTGCTGCTGGTGCTGCTGGTGTTGGTGGTGTTGGTGAAGCTCCTGTTGCAAGGAGAGGACGTGGTCAATCTGTGCCAGCAACACGCACAAGTGAAACACCTTCCTCAGGTGCGAGTAGCCGACAGAACCTTCAACGTTATATGGTAGGCCCGAATGCCGCTCAACGAATGGTGAGGCCAGAACAAGTACAGGCGATAGTAGATTGGGTGGCTGACAATGCCTCCAGTTCCTTCACATTGTCTCCCACCCGGTCCCTTGCTGAAAGCTCAGAGTTGGCACCTGAACCCCATGGTCATCTGTCTTTCACCTCAGCCCCTTGTAAATCAGCTAAGCAGTCTGAGCCCCAAGTCATGCAGCAGTCTCTTATGCTTTTTGATGACTCTGCTGGTGTGCATTCCATGGGCCATCCACATAACCCTGCCGCAAAAGTGGAAGACATTGAGTGCACCGATGCCCAACCACTTCTGTTGCAGGATGAGGACATGGAAGCAATACCGCAGCACTTCACTGATGATGAGGAAACACAGGTGCCAACTGCTGCGGCTTTGTATAGTGTGCAGACTGACAAGGGGGGCAGTGGTGAAGAGTGGGTGGAAGATGATGTGGAGGATGATGAGGTCCTAGACCCCACATGGAATGAGGGTCATGTGAGTAACATGTGCAGTTTGGAGGAAGAGGTGGTGGTCGCACAGAGGCACCAGCACAGCAAAAGAGGAAGCAGGTTGCAAAAGTGGAGCGAGCGTCCCCTAGACATAACGCCTGCTACTACCCACCGCACCCAGGGACCTAACACACCAAAGGCAGCTCAAAGGCGTTCCCCCGGCGTGGCAGTTCTTCAGACAATGTGCTGACGACAAGACACGAGTGGTTTGCACGTTGTGCAATGAGAGCCTGAAGCGAGGCATAAATGTTCTAAACCTGAGCACAAGCTGCATGACCAGGCATCTAAATTCAAAGCACTTGCTGCAGTGGAATAAGTACCTCAAAATCCAAGAAAGGTCTCAGGCTCCTCCTGCTTCCTCTTCTGCTGCTGCCTCAGCCTCTTCCTCCACCTCTACAGTGCCAGTGTCACCTGCCACCCAGCAAACAGATGATGTGACAGCAACGCCACCATGTCCGCCACCGTCCCCAAGCATTTCCACACCATGGTCCCATGGAAGCTTACAGCTGTCCATCTCCCAAACACTGGAGAGAAAGAGGAAGTACCCCCCTACCCACTCGCGATCCCTGGCCCTGAATGCCAGCATTTCAAAATTCCTGGCCTTTGAAATGTTGTCATTCCGTCTGGTGGACACTGACAGTTTTAAAAACCTGATGGCGGTGGCTGTCCCACAGTACGTGGTTCCCAGCCGCCACTACTTTTCCAGGCGAGCCATCCCTTCCCTGCACAAACAAGTCGGGGACAAGATCAAGTGTGCACTGTGCAACGCCATCTGTGGCAAGGTCCACATAACCACTGATACGTGGACCAGTAAGCACGGGCAGGGACACTATATCTTGCTAACTGCACACTGGGCAAATGTAGTGGCGGGTGCGCCTGAGGCGGCTAGCAGTTTGGCGCATGTCCTTCCGCCACCCAGGATTGCAGGGCATTTCTCTTTGCCTCCTGTTGCCTCCTCCTCCTACTCCGCTTCCTCTTCCTCCACCACCTCCTCATCCGGTCAGCGTAACACCTTCACCACCAACTTCAGCACATCCAGGGGGAAACGACAGCAGGCTGTTTTAAAACTGATGTTTGGTGGATAAACCCCACACTGCGCAGGAGCTGTGGACTGGCATTGAACAACAGACCGATGAGTGATTGTTGCCACTGAGCCTCAAGTCCGGCCTGGTGGTGTGTGATAATGGGCGAAATCTAGTAGCAGCTCTGGGCCTAGCCGGTTTGACGCACATCCCTTGCCTGGCGCATGTGCTGAATTTGGAGGTGCAGAAATTTCTAAAAAACTATCCGGACATGTCAGTGCTGCCGGGCCGTCTGTGTGTGCTTTCGGCGTTCTCACCCTGCTGCTGCTCGCCTGTAGCGGAACTTCGGCCTTCCCGCTCACCGCCTCATATGCGACGTGCCCACAAGGTGGAACTCCTCCTTGCACATGCTGGAGAGACTGTGCGAGCAGCAGCAGGCAATAGTGGAGTTATAGCTGCAGCACGCACGGGTCAGTCGCTCTGCGGAACAGCACCACTTCACCACCAACGAGTGGGCCTCCATGTGAGACCTGTGTACCATATTGCGGTGTTTCGAGTACTCCTCCAACATGGCCAGTGCCGATGACGCTGTTCTCAGCATTACTATCCCACTTCTATGTCTCTTTGAAAAAACACTTCAGGCGATGATGGAAGAGGATGTGGCACAGGAGGAAGAGGAGGAGGGGTAATTTCCATGGTTATCAGGCCAGTCATTAGCAAGTGGCTCGGAGGGTGGGTTCCTGCACCAGCATAGGCCAGGTAAAAAATTTTCAAGCCAGGGCACCGTTCTGGAGGATGAGGAGGACGAGGGTGATGAGGTGGAGGAGGAGTAGGAGGAACCGTGTTCACAGCAGGGTGGCACCCAACGCAGCTCCCAGGGCATCACTGGAGCGTGGCTGGGGGGATACGGAGGACACAGATGATACACCTCCCACAGAGGACAGCTTGTCTTTGCCTCTGGGCAGCCTGGTACACATGAACGACTACATGCTGCAGTGCCTGCGCAATGACAGCTGAGTTGCCCTCATTGTAACTTGTGCTGATTACTGGGTGGCCACCCTGCTGGATCCCTGTTACAAGGACAATGTGCCATCCTTAATTCCCTCACTGGAGCGTGATCGGAAGATGCGCAACTACAAGCGCACGCTGGTAGACGTGCTGCTGAGGGCATTCCCAAATGACACAGGGGGCACAGTGGAAGCACAAGGCAAAGGCAGAGGAGGAGGAGGAAGAGGTTGCCAACGCAGCTGTGGCACCGCCAGCACCTCAGAAGGCAGGGTTAGCATGGCCGAAATGTGGAAAAGTGAGCAGCACGCCACAACAAATAGCACCACCAGATGATAGGCAACGTCTTAGCAGGAGGCATAATTTCAGCAACATGGTGGAACAGTATGTGCGCACATGCCTACACATACTGACTGATGGGTCTGCCCCATTCAACTTCTGGGTCTCCAAACTGGGCACATGGCCTGAGCTTGCCCTTTATGCCTTGGAGGTGCTGGCCTGCCCTGCAGCCAGTGTATTGTCTGAACGTGTGTTTAGCATGGCAGGGGGCGTTATCACAGACGAGAGCAGCCACCTGTCCATAGCCAACGTGGAAAAGCTAACGTTGATTAAAATGAACCAGGCATGGATCCCACAAGACTTGTCTGTACCTTGTGCAGAATAGACATTTAGACCGGCCTCACACAGCCATTGGTATACTTTTTTTTTTTTTAATATGTCTCAATATTTTGGGAGCTACCCCAAAAAAAAACAAAAAAAACAAAAAACAGTGTTGGCTACCTCCTCCTCCTCCACCGCCATTTCCACCTACACCGCCACGGTCACCGCCTCCTCAACCCCCTACTCCACATCCACCTCCTCCTCCATTTTTTATTTTTTTTATGTGATTTTAAGTTATTTCCCTATCCACATTTGTTTGCAGGGCACTTGTCCTACTCTTACCCCCATTTTGCTTCCTTTTGCAGCCCTCTAGCCCTTTCCAGGACTTTTTTAGAGCCATTTTTGTGCCCAAAAGTTCAGGTCACCATTAACTTCAATGGGGTTCAGGGTGTGGGGTTAAGTTCGGGTCAAGTTCGGTACCGAACCCAAACTTTTTCGCGAAGTTCGGCCGAACCCGAACATCCAGGTGTTCACTCAACTCTATAAATGACCCATTCTATTCCCCATTCTTCTATCTTCATGGACCCAAAAAGATGACAGGAGAAAATATGTCTTATGCTGTGACCCACACACCTGGCTAAAGGCCACTACTAGGTTCAGTAGTAATAAAAAAAGGATGCCCAGAGTCTACCTAGCTATGATAGAAACTTCACTGGCAGTTGTTGGGAGTTTCTGTATAAAGTTCAGTGTCAAAGACTGACATTACGGGCAGCATCTAACATGATTTGCTGTTTTTGGATTCCAAAAATAATTCCTATACCTTTAAATCCACTAAATAAATAAATGGTAACCAAGAATAAGGAAATAAGATCTCCAGGACTAACAGGTCTGTAAATACTATCATCCCCATGAAATCCATATTTACTACAAAACAATAAAATGTTAATATCTTTAATTTTTACATCATAAAAAAAAGAAACGATATACATATAAAAACTACAAATTTCAACTGGTAATTTTAGTTACAAACATATTTATGTAGGCTATTCTAATACTGCAAATACATTTTAATTTAACACATTTAATTTGTTTATATTGACATTTTTGATGGTTCCAGAACTTTTTGAGCCCAAAGTTCCTCATGTATTTCATGAACAATGTTCACTTCTTCAGGAGTGACCTGAACCATAGAGATTAGAGCACTGCTCGAGGTGCCACTACGGGATTTCCCAGTGTCTCACACAGCCAATGGAAGCCTGTATTAAAAGGGCACATCCCTGCCCTGGCAAAAGTGCACTGAAAAATAAATACAAGGATGAACTTTGAGGTGTTGCATCTCAAAGTCCTTTCTCGTATTTATTTTTAATTTTTTCACATATAACTATGGGTATGGTGCCATTTTATTGAATTGTACTCTTACGCTTTTTTTTACGCTTTCCTAAAAGTGCACTGAAACAAACAAATAGGATGCAGCATTCCAGAAGACCCAGCCAGGGAACACGGAAGTAAGATGCGCCTTTAGCCCAGCTACTCTCAGGCCATGCCCCCCCTGACACATTTTACTCCACTCACAGAGCTTAGTGGCCTCTATGACTAAGACCTGAAGCCTCGTGTTACTTCCATGTACCTTGGCTTGGTCTTCTGGAGTGCAACATCCTATTTGTTTGTTCCAGTGCACTTCTTCAGGAGAATATGAACAATAGATGTAAATCAGCAATATACAATAATAGCATTATTACAATATATCCATACAATGTAATATTCATTCTTATCCTCATATGTTAACAAGATTGCAAATACCTAGATAGTATTCAGATCATATAAAAGAGAGCCTTGTGCTCATGGGAACAGCGCCATACCTACCAGTTTCTTTTAGCGGTCCACTGATCTTCCCACTGAATGGCTTATCACCACAAGTCTAATCATTGAAGGACGGGTAGGCTGTGCTCCCAGCACAACCAGAAAAATGACTATGCTGAAATGGATGTGCTCTCATGCCTAGCATGGTCAACTTGTAGGAAAGGAAGCAATTAAAGAGAACAAGATACTTTTTAGGCAAGTACATTGTACAACAGGCACATATCAGCATTATGAAATGTTGGGCTAACATATTCTTTAACTTCAATACTGAAATAAATGTATAGGGTGTCATATGGTTCAATATTCATCAGAAACTTTACATGATAATTATCATGTCTCAAACAACAGGAACAGTTGACTGCCCTATCTCAAAGAAGGAATAACACAGGCAACCAGGAATAAAATTGCCTAGCCCTTTCAGTTATTTCCGGTTACACCTAATATAACTTAACCACTTGAGCTCCAGAAGATTTACCCCCCCTTTGTGGCCAGGTAATTTTTTTCGATACGGTATTGCATTGCTTTAACTGACAATTGCGCAGTTATGCAAAGCTGTACCCAAATAAAAGTAATGTCATTTTTTCCCCACAAATAAAGCATTCTTTTGTTGGTATTTGTTCATCGCTGTATTTTTTATTTTTTGCGCTCTACACAAAAAAAGCCAGACAATTCTGAAAAAAAACAATATTTTTTACTTTTTGCTGTAAAACATATCCAATTAAAAAAAAATCACATTTCTTCATAAATTTAGGCCAATATGTATCCTGCTACACATTTTTGGTAAAAAATCCCAATAAGCGTAAATTGATTGGTTTATAGTTATAGCGTTTACAAACCATGGGATATATACTGGAATTTTTAATTTCTTTCTTTTATACTAGTAATGGCGGCGATCAGCGACTTATAGCGGGACTGGGATAGTGTGGTGGACATTCTGACCCTAACTGACACTTTTGACCCTTTGTGCGAGCCAGTGACACTAATACAGAGATCAGTGCTAAAAATATGACTGTCACTGTACTAATGACACTGGCTGGGAAGGGGTTAAGCAGCTAGGGTGATCAAAGGGTTAAATGTGTGCCTAGCCAGTGTTTGTGTACACTATGTGTTATGCTTTTACTAAGGGAAATTATGCATTTTATTCTCTGCTTCCCTGAAATCAAAATCCATCACTTCTTCACTAACAGGGCAGAGCTCTGTCCTCACCAATCAGCGGGTGCCAGCGTACATCCATTGGTTGGCACCCACTGATCGGCTTGTGCTGTGTCTAATCACAGCATAGCCAGGTCGCCAGTGGGGCGCGTGTATGCCCCCTAGCCGGAAGTGCCAGATCACGTACTAGGCACAGAAGAGCCATTGTAAGTGATGCCATCGGCAAGCATTTAAATAGATCCAATTACCTCACTCACCAAGAAAAATATATAAATATAAGAGGTCTAAAAACAAAAGGAGGAAAATCCAGTTATATCTAATAGCAAATATGATAAACATTCCCTATGTTAATTGGAGAGACAGAGAGGCTAATAAATAATGAATTATGAATCAATCATGTCTTCTATGAATAATGATTTAGATGAGGTACCTTTGTGCGATGTTTTATTGGTATTATCCCCTTTTGAGAGTCTGATTACTCCTTTTGGGTTTTCTTCTTTTTAAACATCTTAACTGCCTGTGACAACCTCTGGAACCAGAGCGTTTATGTTTAAAATGACACGTTAGTCTGAATTGGAAAAGCCCCATCTCTAGTATGTCCAATGATCCTGAGGCTCATTAACTACTAGCCGCTAAAAGTATTGTCTAACCCTAGGTTGTACCATGAGCTTCGACCATTGCCCAA
This sequence comes from Glandirana rugosa, assembly GCA_018402905.1. Classification (NCBI taxonomy): domain Eukaryota; kingdom Metazoa; phylum Chordata; class Amphibia; order Anura; family Ranidae; genus Glandirana; species Glandirana rugosa. The sequence goes on from BLSH010160085.1 coordinate 594,466, forward strand.
GATTTTATGATCTCAATATATACTAGGTCTTGTGGCCTTCTTTTGGTGGAATTGCTCTTTGTACATCTCTAAAATAAGCCCCTTTCTAACAAATGAAACCGCCAAGCTCCTCATTCACTCCCTTGTTATCTCTCGCCTTGACTATTGCAACTCCCTTCTCATTGGCCTACCTCTCCATAGGCTATCCCTTCTTCAGTCTATCATGAATGCTGCTGCCAGATTCATCCACCTTACCAACTGCTCAGTGTTTGCCACCCCTCTCCACCAATCCCTACATTGGCTCCCGATTGCCCAGTGAATAAAATTCAAAATGCTAACCACAACATACAAAGCCATCCACAACTCTGCCCCAAGCTACATCACCAATCTTGTCTCCAAATATCACCCAAACCCTTCTCTCCGTTCCTTCCAAGACCTCCTACTGTCAAGCTCCCTTGTCACCTCCTTCCATGCTCGTCTCCAGGATTTCTCCAGAGCCTCTCCCATCCTCTGGAACTCTCTACCTCAACCTGTCTGACTATCTCCTACTCTAGCTGCCTTCAGGCGATCCCTGAAAACACATCTCTTCAGGGAAGCCTATCACACCTCCAACTAATCTATTACCACCTCCATCAGCTCACTCCCCACAGTTACAACCTTTTGTACCACCTGCCCCCCCCCCCAATTAGATTGTAAGCTCTTCTGAGTAGGGTCCTCTTAATCCTTTTGTATTCTATTGTATTGTACCTGTATTGTCCCCCTTTTATATTGTAAAGTGCTGCGTAAACTATTGGCGCTATATAAATCCTGTATAATAATAATAATAATTGTAGCAGAGTCATTCTATATATTAGATCTCTTTTACCACAGCCATCAGTCAGATTCCAGTTGCCAGTCAAGGTCACTCATATGAGATGGATAGAGGTATTTCTACACTGCATACAATCAGGGCTGCTGTTAGCAATCAAGGGGCCTTTCTGACTGAACCCAAACCCCGCCAACACCCACCCACCCCCTTGGGGTGCAGCAAAACAGCAAAACTGACTTTACTCCCCTACACCCCGAAAATGGGAAAAAAAGGCCCAATTTCTGGGCCCCTCTGTTGAACTGATGGGACCCGGGGAAATGTAATTTAACCACTTACCGACCGCCACAGGACGGCGGCCGCATTAACTAGTATTATGAGCGCGCGCTCCGCCGGAGGCGCGCTCACGTGCTCACTGTGTCCGGGGGGCCGGGGAGCGGGTAGGGTGGACTCGATCGCCGCCGGCTACCCGCGATGGCCCCACCCCCTGCATTGAGAGAACGGAGGTCCGTGTCAGTAAACACGGATCTCCGTTCTGTTAGAGGGGGAAGGGCTGTGATCACAGGCTTCCTCTATATGGAAGCCGTGATCACTCCCCTCCCCCTGCCAGCCCAGCCCACACACAGTTAGAACACGCCCAGGGAACACAGTTAACCCTTAGAGCGCCCCCTGCAGGTTAACCCCTTCACTGCCAATGGCATTTACACAGTAATCAGTGCATTTTTATAGCACTGATCGCTGTATAAATGCCAATAGTCCCAAAAAACTGTCAAAATGGTCCGACATTTACGCTGCAATATCGCAGTACCACTAAAAATCGCAGATCGCCGCCATTACTAGTAAAAAATAAAAAATAAATAAAAACCCCAGAAATGAATTATCATCCGTAAATGTAGAAACTTTTGCAAAAACCAATCAATGAACGCCAATTGGGATTTTTTTACCACAAATATGAGGAAGAATATAAATCAGCAAAAACCGATGGAAAAAAATGTTTTTTAATATTTTTTTGGGATTTGTATTTTAGCAAAAAGTAAGAAATGTGGGTTATTTTGCAAAAGTGTCACTCTTCTTTTGTTTCTAGCGGCGATCAGAAATGACACAGAGGTGCTGAAATACCACCAAAAGAAAGCTCTATTTGTGGGAAAAAAAGGACACAAATTTTGTTTAGGTGAAACGTTGCACGACCACGCAATTGTCAGTTAAAGCGACGCAGTGCCGAATCGCAAAAAGTGCTCTGGTCCTAAAGTAGGAAATCCTTCCTGGGCTGAAGTGGTTAAGCACTGGTAAGCAAGGAGTGGAGGTGTTGTATAGTAAAATCCATTTCTTCATTTAGGAAGAAATGAACAATAAAAATGCCCTGGGCCCCCCGTTAAGCTGATGAGGTGGACCCAGTACAAAAGGACCAGTTGTACTGGCTTATCAGCGGGCATGCATGCAATGTATTTGCTTAGACATTACAGTATGGTTCATGTAACACTGGGCATTGTCACTGAGATGCAGAACTCTATTTGCTGACAAGATGGCAGTGTTTGCTACTTTGCCTATTCCTAGTTCTAACACAAGTTAGTGTGGGAGATGTAGTCTCAAAGGAGGATCTGGAGCACAATAAAGCTGGGGTCATGACTACAAGGCCCACATGCACTGGAAAAGGGGAGGGGAGGAAGGAGCTGGGGAGTAGGGGAGAGACGCGGCAACCTCGAAGGTGGTGGTAGCCGTGCTGTGCTGTGTTGAACCAGTCCAGGCTGGACTGCATCCAAGGGGCTGTATCAGAGCCAAGGGGAGGACTGCTAAGCTTAGAGATGAGCCATGGAGGAAGTCCATGGTGGATAACCCATCATTCAGGAACGCTGTTTATGCCACTGCTTTGCTGCTTAATGGGGCCCCCACACCAAACGGACAACTTGCTATCATCTGTAGACTACCGTAGAGGAATTTGGTAAGAGAGTCCTTGACCCGCACAACATCCATAACACACAGTTAACCCTTCTTTGCAACTCAGGTCCAAGGGAGTGCCATTATTCTCCATTGACACTGTTCCCCATTAGAAGCTAAACACACTTGATGTTATTTTCAACTGGGTGCAGCAGCTAATAATGCCAGAGACAGCCATCAAAGCTGCAATTTATTGCACCTCAAGCAGGCTCTCTCCCCTTGTCTAAGTCAGGAATCTACATCCACCTGAATTCCGGGTTGGCCAGTGAATGGGGGAAGTACGGGTGCTGCAGAAGCAGTGGGCTGCCAATCTGGATTTGCAAAC
>BLSH010160085.1:598027-611723 GCA_018402905.1 Glandirana rugosa
GTAATGATCATATCACAGACTTAGGTGCTAGAGGTGTCTGGGCTGATCCTGATAACGCCGCATTTTTGGGAACACTATACTACTGGGGATGCTAATATAGTTCTGATCAGATCAAAGATATTGATCCGTTCAGACACTATACTAGTAATGGAGCTATATAATGTGTGTGTGCGTGTTAGCGTACCTGACACTATTCTGGTGCTACCTGGGACTTATGCTACCACTAACTGATGCTAAAACCTAACTGATGTCACCCGTGACACTAATACAGTGATCTGAAAATAGACCTGTACACTATATTAGTGACACAGTGACAGAGGGTGAAAGTGTTAACTGGGGAGCGATCAGTGGGTTAAAACTTTATTAGGCAATATACAGTGGGTGACGCTATAAAAGACTGATGGTGACACTAACTAGCTAAAACTTGACACTAATACGGTGAACAGAAAAAATATCTGTACACTATACTAGTGACACTGGTGACAGGGGGTGAAAGGGTTAACTGGGGGGTGATCAGGGGTTAAACCTTTATTAAGTTAAGTTAATGGGGGTACCCTAAACCTACCTGGGCCTACCACTAACTACCCTAACGCTGTTTACACCAATACAGTGATCAGTGAAAAATCTGAAAACTGTACATGGTGACACAGTGACAGGGAGTGAAAGGGTTAACTGTGGGGCGATCGGGGGTTTATAAGTGTATCTTAGACATGTGCGGTTAGTTTTGTTCCGAATTAAAATTCAGACAAATTTTCATTTTTCAGAAATTCGGATACATCACAATTACAATTACAATAGTCCCAAATTTAAACTAATCTGAAATAACAAAAAAGAATATTCGGAGGAAATTCGAATTCCAATCATTTTTGAATAGTTTTCGAATGGTTTTCAAATTCAAATAGTTTTCAAATTCGAAAATACCTCAAATTTGGATAGTTTTCCAATTTCCAAAGAGAACAAAATAGAATAGAAAACAAAGGAATAGAACATAAAAAAAATAGACTAGAAAAGAATATAACAGAAAACAAAAGAATAGAATACAACAGAGTAAAACAGCTCTGTTCCACTCCGCCACGTTATATTCTTTAATTTTCTGTTATATCCCCCTCTATTATATTCTATCTTTTTCCATTATATTCCTCTACTTTCCACTTCACCCCATTCTCCTTGGAAATTGAAAAACAATTCGAATTTGAAAACGATTCAAAATTGATTCAAAAACTTTTCTAATCTATTCAAAAATGAATTCCGAAAAAGAATGAATCAAATGAAACAAATCTAACTAAAAAAACTTAGGTAAATAACGAATTGAAACAAAACAAATTTGTTTGCTCTGCACATACGTGTACTGGTGTCAGTGTAGTGCTGGTGTGCTCACAGTAGATGTCTTCTCACTCGCTGGAACCAAAAAGGGCTCCACGAGGGGAGATGACATCACTTCCTCTGTCTTTACTTTATACAGGCAGAGGACAGTCTCTCATTCGCCATAACCGATTAGCAGGTCCAGGCCATAAATCATTGGCCTGGGCATGTAGATTGACTGGTTCTGTAGTGAATCCGATCACTGAGTGCGCAACCAACGTATACCTACGGCGATTCGCACAGCCGAGCCAACCTGCCACAGTATAACTGTGGCGGCTGGTCGGCAACTGGTTAAACCACTCAATTTATCTTAATGCCCATTGCCTCTAAAATGATGGGAAATCCAAGTTGTTACAGTGGTAGAAGGGAAAGCTTCAAATGGGAACACTTATTCTGGTAACAACTGTCTAGGAGGGGGTTCCCCTCACATTAGAAATATTCCTCACACTCACTTGTTCCTGTGTCTCCCAAATAGAAAGTGAAAACTCCCCAATGGGACACTTAAAAAAATTTGAAGGGGGTTTTAACTTTTCCCTGCTCTATTCAAAACTGTTATCCAAGTCATAAAAGGATTTTGCCTTAGATATACTTTAAGTGACCCATGTACCAAACGCCATTCCTAGTTTTTGTAGACTTTTTTTTTTAGGTCTCAGTATTAGGATCAGTTCTGTGAACAGATCCTAATGGGATACAGAAAACAACAAGAAAACCTTACCCTTACTGGGGGTTTAAGCATTCCCAACTGCTTCCAAAATGAAAAAAAAAGATTTTACATACTATTTTAGATACACTTAAAATTTGTTTTTTATTTAAGTTGTTAATGAAAAAATCCAAATTTCAGCATAAGGCCCCTTTCACACATCCGTTGATGAATGAAAAACGGACATCAATGCATTCCTATGGAAAAACAGATGCCAACAGATGATCAACTATTTCCATCCATTTTCATCCGCTTCCGTCATCATCCATTTTTACTACTATTCATACTACCACTTTAAGGACTCTAGCTAGCAGATGTAAAAAAAAAAGATGAAAAACTGATGCAAACTTCATCAGTTTTTTCTTTGAAAAAAAGTGACTGAACTGATCAAAGAAACGGACTGTATGTGTGAAAGGACCCTAAAGGGGTTGATTTGCTAAAAATGGAGAGTGCAAAATCTGGTGCAGCTGTTCGTGGTAGCCAATCAGCATTTAATTTCAGCTTGTTCAATTAAGCTTTAACAAAAAAAAAATATCTGGAAGCTGATTGATTTCTATGCAGAGCTGCACCAAATTTTGCAATCTCCAGTTTTAGTAAATCAACACCAACGTGATGTTCTTCTAATGTTATTCCTGATACCTCTGGTGGACAGAGTGTACACTACTTCAGCACAGAATGTCTGTAGATGGGGCAGAACAACATTTCATCTGCTTCTACATCTCTACCTATAGTCAACATTCACAGGCTGCCTTCCACTCAAGCAATAGATTTAGAGGGTAAAAATCATCTGCCTCTTCCGCTCAATTCTCTGATTGAAGGTTCATCCCCACTTTTTAAAGTGGGAGACTGTCTATTGTCTTGCTGGGTAATTTATGGAAAGTATCCTAGCAGCGTTTCTCCAAGAAAACCCACTACCCTTGCTGGATTTTATTCACAGTGGGAACTATTCTTTCATTTAGAAGGATTCTCTTCCTGGATTCACCTTCTTATGCATTCCTTGTGTCTGGCTTTGACAAACAGGCTATTTTCAAACCCCTGCATCTGCAGTTGCAAGTGATTGTCAACCTGTGACAACCACTTTAACCTACAGGTAAGCCTATAATAAGGCTTACCTGTAGGTGTCCTGCATATCTCCTAAACCTGCACAGTTTAGGAGATATACAGTGTACTAGCATTGCCTACGTCATTCGACACATGCAAGGTGAATAAAGGCCTCCATGCCCTTTCTTCACTGAGATTGTGCCATGACTGGCAGCTCCTGCACGCATGTGCAGGAGTGACATCACACGACTCCGGCCAGTCACAGAGCCGGAGTCGCTGCCCCGGAAGAACGAGAGGCTGAAGATGGACGCTGCCTGCACAGGCAACATTGCTGGACATCGCAGGCTTCATTTACAGATAAGTGACACATTATGCTTCTACTTTGCAGGGGAATATAGAGGAAGTAAACCCCATCAGGGTTTACTTCCTCTTTAAACAGTGAGGGCCCTTGCCATATGCGTACGTCCTTCTGCCATGTGAGAAAACATACATTACTGTTCATTTCTGTACCTTCATTGAGGTTACACAGACTTACTCCTACTGTACGTTCCCCTTCTGGGAATACAGTATGTACAGTGCAGAGGCTTTTGTGGGATCTGCTTCTTTTGAAGATGGTTTATCTACTGTTTCCTTTCCAATTGTTTTTGTTGTGCTTGTAGATAAAGTCCTACCTCTAACTTCTCAATGGCAGGGTCTGCCTTTTCCATGACCAAGTATCCTGATTATTGGAATCATGTGTATAATAGTTGGTTAGGCCTCTTAAACTATGGTTAAAACATTGCTTTGTACCATATAGCTGTAATTCCTCACCTCACCATATCTTCCTGAAGGGTTTAGGGTTACCAATCCCCTTTCTTTACACTTTGCAAATCAGAAGGCTCTACTTTTCCATACTTGTCTCTTCAGATATTGCTTTCTTCTCATAAGACTTCTTTGATATGTAGATCTCCCATTCCCAAGAGGAAATGGTTGAGTGTGCATTCCTTATGCCTTCCTGTCTATGCTTCATTTCCATGCCTTCAAGAGTTAAGTATGTAGGTTTACTCCTTTTTCCCTCGTGGACTATCCTACATTGTTGGTCTAAGGGTATGTTCCCTAGTTCACAGTCAATCATTCCTTTTTGACATGATTCCTCATCAGTAGGATTATTCAGTGGTTGTGCCCAGTGCCCACCCCTTATACGGACTGCTTCTGGACTTCGAGCAGTATTTTATTTTGAATTTGGCGAAGGTGTTGCACCATAAGAAGTGGAGCAAATTAGAATTACCTGAATTTGATGCGCAATTTGCTATAAGAGCCAAAACTGTTGCAAATGTTTTTTTAATTGAATGCAACACAGTAACAAGAGCAATTAATGGCAGAAAAGTGGTGTAGTAGCTTTAATCAATTCCCCAAACCAACTTTTTTTTTACTTTCCTAATCATTTCCACTGAATGAGTTTGTGACATAGCAGTACTTTATTATGAGGCACTGTGGGAGACGTCAGTGCACAGAAATATACACCACTGTCTGACATATTGACATTAGACACTGTCAGGGGGAATACTTTCTCTTTGAGGTTATGTCTTGCTGTAAATTTGTTATTTTCCATTAGTTGTTCTGTCCTTCCAAGGCTTTTAAGGAGGTACAGTGGACTCTTCCCAGGGTACTGAACATACCAGAAGACATAGGGAGAACTATCTGTTGTTTCATATTTACAGTCTACTGTGATGTGCTCCCCCGTTTCAGCATTCTCTGCTTGCTTTGACTGTGCAACATTTTCTGCTCTGCAGAAACCTGTTTTAAGACAGTACATAAGAATTAAGGAAACAAAAAGAAACATTTAATTACATTTTAACATAATGTATACTGAACTCACCTGTTAAGCAAATAGCAACAACAGCATAGTGACAAAGATTCATAGTGAAATAATGAGCTGTGTGTTTGCCCTAGAAATGCGTTGCTGTCTTTTCTGTGGTGACATGAATATATATTCATCAAAGTGGAGCGAAAGGAGCCTTCATAATGCTAAATAGGGGGAGTATTATTTCCTGCATCACTCACTCAACAGAGAATAGACTTGACTGAGAAATTTGTCAGTATTTGGCCCTTTCTCATTCACCAACACCTGCCCCAATAAAAACGGTGTCACATTAAATATTAAATGGCCATGGCAGCCACCTAATTTAACATAAATAATTAACAAATTAACAGTAACTTAAATGTAAATACCATACTAAATCTCATTTTACCAATATATAGCTAATTAGCTTACAGTGACATAAGCAATTAGGGGGTCTTTGATTACCTTGTCTTTAATTAACCATACCCTAAACTCTTTCCTCAGCTGCATCTTACTAATTGGAGGAAGTCTTAATGAAATACTACCAAGTCCCTTGGGAACTGAGCCCATAGAAGTTCATGAAAATCACCAAACACCAGAGGGTCTCACGCCAACATATGTGTCCCCTTTACCAAAACCATCCTGCTTGTTTTTGCAAGTGCCAAAATCCCCTACTGCCAAGTGAGCATGAGTGATACTCTACTCATGCAATTTCCTTGTCACCTAAAGGACATGTTGGCTACTTTCTTGCAATTCCAAGAACAATATGTCAGTGCCCACTGTATTAACACGGACACCATCATCTCTCCAACAATGGAGGTCCTGTTCTACCATTTCTAAATGCCTAACAACTTAACCCCCATTCCTGGCTATGTATCTTTCCATCTCTCTGTTGACTTATATCCAAGCCTTGTACACTCTATATACAGACTGAATGTACTGCCAATGTTTTCTGGCCACAGATCAGACCATACCCTAACTACACTGTATAGTCAAAAGTATTGGGATGCCTGCCTTTACACGCACATGAACTTTAATGGCATCCAAGTCTTAGTCTGTAGGTTTCAATATTGAGTTGGGCCACCCTTTCAGCTGTAACAGCATCAACTCTTCTGGGAAGGCTGTGCACAAGGTTCAGGAGTGTCTATGGGAATGTTTGACAATTCTTCCAGAAGCGCATTGGTGAGGTCAGACACTGATGTTGGACAAGAAGGCCTGGCTAGCAGTCTCAGGTTGAGGTCAGGATTCTTTGCAGGCCAGCCAAGTTCCTCCACCCCAAACTCGCCCATCCATGTCTTTATGGACATGGCTTTGTGCACTGGTCCAAATCATTTGGTGAGGGGTAAATGTAAAAAAAAGATTTGCCTGCTTACAAAATTCAAGAAAAAAAACGGCGTGGGATCCTCCTCCAAAACCATACCGATTTTGAGGGGAAACTCCATGGAAAAATAAAAAAATGTTGTGGGGTCCCCCCAGAATCCATACCAGACCCTTATCTGTGCATGCAGCTCTGCAGGCCAGGAGATGGGGGCGGGGCGAGCGAGTGCTTCCCCCTCCAGAACAATACCAGGCCACATGCCCTCAACATGGAGGGATGGATGCTTTGGGGCAGGGGGCTCTGCCCCCCCACCCCAAAGCACCTTGCCCCCATGGGCTGTGGTTGTGGGGGTCTGCTTATTGGAATCTGGAAGCTCCCTTTAACAGATCCCAGCCTTCCCCCTATGTGAATGATTATGGGATACAATGTAACCCTACCCATTCAACCCAAAAAAAAAGTAGTGTAGTGTGACAAAAAACAAGAGACAGTTTTTAGTCCTTATTAAAAATGTCTTTTTCCTCTGCTTCTTCTTCCGGCATTATTCCTCCGGTCTTCTTCTTCTTGTGCTTCTTCCTCCGGTCTTATTCTTCCTCCAGTCTTCTTCTTCCTCCGGTCTACTTCCTGCGCCACCTACACTGCGCCACCAACCCGCTGAAAATAAAAAATCGATCATCCTCTGACTGGGTCCCGTCTTTCTGTCTGCTCCGATGTCTTACATTTCTTATATAACTATGGGGCATGGCCATCTGGTGACATCATCCGGAGACCCTGCCTCCTTGTGACATCACGGACCCATCATGCCCCGGGACAGTAAAATCACAAGGGGGTGGGGTTTCTGGATGATGTCACCCGATGGCCATGCCTAATAGTTATATAAGAAATGTCAGACATCGGAGCAGACAGAAAGGCGGGAGCCAATTAGAGGATGATCTCTTTTTTAATTTCCAGCAGGTCAGCGGCGGCAATGGCAGAAGTGGGGGAAAAGGGGGAGGAAGAAGAAGACCAAAGGAAGAAGAAGACCGGAGGAAGAACTGGAGGAAGAAGACATTTTTAATAAAGGACTTGTCAGAAACTGTCTCTTGTTTTTGTCACACTACACTACTTTTTTTGGGTGAATGGATAGGGGTACAATGTACCCCATACTCATTCACATAGGGGGCTGGGACCTGGGGGCCCCCTTGTTAAAGGGGTCTTCCAGATACCAATAAGCCCCCTGCCCGCAGACCCTCATGTCGAGGGCATATGGCCTGGTATGGTTCAGAAGGGGAGAGCTTGCTTGTCCCCCCTTTCCTGGCCTACCAGGCTGCATGCTCAGATAAGGGTCTGGTATGGGTTTTGGAGGGGACTCCACGCCGCTGCAAAATTGTGGTTAAAAAAAGCCGAAGCACAGCAAAAAGCACTGCAGAAACGCTCAAAAGCAACATAAATTGAATCGAGCCTAAGATTGCATTCCACTGCTGGGTATCAGAATACCCAGAAATGTAATATCCATCATCAGGTCCTTAGTCTTGTCTGGAGCCAAGAGATTGCTGAACTTTTCGGCTATCTCTTGTACTGTGTGAAGCAGCATTGAGCATACTCTAAGCTGTAGGGCCCAATGCACAAGAATGTATCCAAATATGGAATGACTGAGGGTACACCAGGAACTTCCCATTCAAGCATAGCAAATGCAGCTGATTTCTATGTTTCTTTTTGCGATAAAGGGCTCTTGCCTATAGCTCTGGACCCATTCCACTGCCACATTAAAAGAGGTGGTTCGGGTTCGGCATGTTTGGCCGAACTTCGCAAAAAAGTTTGAGTTCGGCCCCGAACTTGACCCTAACTTGACCCCGAACCCCATTGAAGTAAATTTTGACCCGAACTTTTGGGCACAAAATTGGCTCTAAAAAAGTCCTAAGGCTAGAGGGCTGCAAAAGGAAGCAAAATGGGGGTAAGAGTAGGACAAGTGCCCCGAAAACAAATGTGGATAGGGAAATAACTTAAAATCACATAAAAAAGCTAGCCAACACAGTTTTTTGTTTGTTTGTTTTTTTTTTTTTCTAATTGGGGTAGCCCCCAAAATATTGAGACATATTTAAAAAAAAAAGCATACGTTCACTTAAGTATACCAATGGCTGTGTGAGGCCGGTATAAATGGCTATTCTGCACAAGGTACAGACAAGTCTTGTGGGATCCATGCCTGGTTCATTTTAATAAAGGTTAGCTTGTCCACATTGGCTGCGGACAGGCGGCTGTGCTTGTCTGTGATAACACCCCCTGCCGTGCTAAACACACGTTCAGACAATACACTGGCTGCAGGGCAGGCCAGTACCTCCAAGGCATAAAGGGCAAACTCAGACCAAGTGCCCAATTTGGAGACCCAGAAGTTGAATGGGGCAGACCCATCAGTCAGTACATGTAGGTGTATGCACACATACTGTTCCACCATGTTGCTGAAATGCTGCCTCCTGCTAAGACGTTGCCTATCAGCTGGTGGTGCTGTTTGTGGTGGCGTGATGCTGACAAAGCTTTTCCACATTTCGGCCATGTTAACCCTGCCTTCTGAGGTGCTGGCAGCACCACAGCTGTGTTGGTGACCTCTTCCTCCTCCTCTGCCTTCGCCTTGTGCTTCCACTGAGCCCCCGGTGTCATTTGGGAATGCCCTCAGCAGCGTGTCTACCAGCGTGCGCTTATAGTCGCGCATCTTCCGATCACGCTCCAGTGAGGGAATTAAGGACAGCACATTGTCCTTGTAACGGGAATCCAGCAGGGTGGCCACCCAGTAATCAGCACAAGTTACAACGTGGGCAACTCGGCTGTCGTTGCGCTGGCACTGCAGCATGTAGTCGCTCATGTGTGCCAGGCTGCCCACAGGCAAAGACAAGCTGTCCTCCGTGGGAGGTGTATCTTCTGTGTCCTCCGTATCCCCCTCAGCCACGCTCCAGTGATGCCCACCAGCTGCGTTGGGTGCCACCCTGCTGTGAACACGGTTCCTCCTGCTCCTCCTCCTCATCATCATCCTTGTCTTCCTCATCCTCCAGAACTGTGCCCTGGCTTGAAAATTTTTTACCTGGCCTATGCTGGTGCAGGAACCCACCCTCCGAGCCACTTGTGAATGACTGGACTGATCACCTCCTGTGCCACATCCTCTTCCATCATCGCCCAAAGTGTTTTTTCAAGGAGACATAGAAGTGGGATAGTAACGCTGAGAACAGCATCATCGGCACTGGCCATCTTGGTGGAGTACTCGAAACACCGCAATATGGTACACAGGTCTTGCATGGAGGCCCACTCGTTGGTGGTGAAGTGGTGCTGTTCCACAGAGCGACTGAACCGTGCGTGCTGCAGCTGAAACTCCACTATTGCCTGCTGATGCTCGCACAGTCTCTCCAGCATGTGCAAGGTGGAGTTCCACCTTGTGGGCACGTCGCATAGGAGGTGGTGAGCGGGAAGGTTGAAGTTCCGCGAGCAGCAGCAGGGTGAGAACGCCGAAAGCGCGCACAAATGGCTCACACTTTCTGAAGCAGTTTTGACATAGTTTTTTAGAAATCTGTGCACCACCAAATTCAGCACATGCGCCAGGCAAGGGATGTGCATCAAACCGGCTAGGCCCAGAGCTGCTACGAGATTTCGCCCATTATCGCACACCACCAGGCCGGGCTTGAGGCTCAATGGCAACAACCACTCATCGGTCTGTTGTTCAATGCCCGTCCACAGCTCCTGTGCAGTGTGGGGTTTATCCCCCAAACATATCAGTTTTAAAACAGCCTGCTGTCATTTCCCCCTGGATGTGCTGAAGTTGGTGGTGAAGGTGTTACGCTGACCGGATGAGGAGGTGGTAGAGGAGGAGGAAGCGGTGTAGGAGGAGGAGGCAACAGGAGGCAAAGAGAAATGCCCTGCGATCCTCGGTGGTGGAAGGACATGCGCCAAACTGCTATCTGCCTCAGGCCCACCCGCCACTACATTTGCCCAGTGTGCAGTTAGTGAGATATAGCGTCCCTGCCCGTGCTTACTGGTCCACGTATCAGTGGTTATGTGGACCTTGCCACAGATGGCGTTGCGCAGTGCACACTTGATCTTGTCCCCGACTTGTTTGTGCAGGGAAGGGATGGCTCGTCTGGAAAAGTAGTGGCAGCTGGGAACCACATACTGTGGGAGAGCCACCTCCATCAGGTTTTTAAAACTGTCCGTGTCCACCAGACGGAATGACAGCATTTCAAAGGCCAGGAATTTTGAAATGCTGGCATTCAGAGGCAGGGATCGCGAGTGGGTAGGGGGGGTACTTCCTCTTTCTCTCCAGTGTTTGGGAGATGGACAGCTGTAAGCTTCCATGGGACCATGATGTGGAAATGCTTGGGGACGGTGGCGGACATGGTGGTGTTGCTGTCACATCGTCTGTTTGCTGGGTGGCAGGTGACACTGGCACTGTAGAGGTGGAGGAAGAGGCCAAGGCACAGCAGAAGAGGAAGCAAGAGGAGCCCGAGACCTTTCTTGGATTTTGAGGTGCTTATTCCACTGCAGCTCATGCTTTGCATGTAGATGCCTGGTCATGCAGGTTGTGCTCAGGTTTAGAACATTTATGCCTCGCTTCAGGCCCTGATTGCACAGCGTGCAAACCACTCGTGTCTTGTCGTTAGCACATTGTCTGAAGAAGTGCCATGCCAGGGAACTCCTTTGAGCTGCCTTTGGTGTGCTAGGTCCCTGGGTGCAGTGGGTAGTAGCAGTCTAACTGACTAGGGTCGATCACTCCGCTTTTGCAACCTGCTTCCTCTTTTGCTGTGCTGGTGCCTCTGTGTGACCACCACTCCTTCCTCCAAACTGCACACGTTACTCGCATGACCTTCATTCCATGTGGGGTCTAGGACCTCATCATCCTCCACATCATCTTCCACCCACTTTTCCCCACTGCCCTCCTTGTCAGTCTGCACACTGTAGAAAGCCGCAGCAGTTTTGTCATCATCAGAGACGAGCTGCAGTGGTGTTTCCATGTCCTCATCCTGAAACAGAAGTGGTTGGGCATCGGTGCACTCAATGTCTTCCACTTCTGGGGCAGGGCTATGTGGATGGCCCACAGAAAGCACACCAGCAGAGTCATCAAAAAGTATAAGAGACTGCTGCATGACTTGGGGCTCAGACTGCTTGGATGATTTACAAGGGGCTGAGGTGAAAGACAGATGACCATGGGGTTCAGGTGCCAACTCTGAGCTTTCAGCAAGGGATCGGGTGATAGACAATGTGAAGGAACTGGAGGCATTGTCTGCCACCCAATTTACTATCGCCTGTACTTGTTCTGGCCTCACCATTCGTGGAGCGCATTTGGGCCTACCATATAACGTTGAAGGTTCTGTCGGCTATTCGCACCTGAGGCAGGTGTTTCACTTGTGCGTGTAGCTGGCACAGATCGACCACATCTTCTCCTTGCAACAGGAGCTTCACCAACACCAGCAGCACCACGGCCATGTCCCTTATTTCACGCTCTCCTCATTCTGGATGCAAATGTACTATTTAGCACAAATTTATATTCTTTTTTATAACGCTAATCTGTCCCTCACACCAGCAGCAGGATCCTCTCCCTACACTAGCATGAGATGATTTTATAACGCTAATATGTCCCTCACACCAGCAGCAGGAACCTCTCCCTACACCAGTATGAGATGATTTTATAACGGTAATCTGTCCCTTACACCAGCAGCAGGAACCTCTCCCTACACCTGTATAAGATGATTTTATAACGGTAATATGTCCCTCACACCAGCAGCTGAAACCTTTCCCTACACCAGTATGAGATGATTTTATAACGGTAATCTGTCCCTTACACCAGCAGCAGGAACCTCTCCCTACACCAGTATGAGATGATTTTATAACGGTAATCTGTCCCTCACACCAGCAGCAGGAACCTCTCCCTACACCAGTATGAGATGATTTTATAACACTAATCTGTCCCTCGCACCAGCAGCAGGAACCTCTCCCTACACCAGTATGAGATGATTTTATAATGGTAATCTGTCCCTCACACCAGCAGCAGGAATCACTCCGTACACCAGTATGAGATGATTTTATAACGCTAATCTGTCCCTCACACCAGCAGCAGTATGAGATGATTTTATAACAGTAATCTGTCCCTCACACCAGCAGCAGGAACCTCTCCCTACACCAGTATGAGATGATTTTATAATGCTAATCTGTCCCTTGCACAAGCAGCTGGAACTTCTCCCTACACCAGTATGAGATGATTTTATAACGGTAATCTGTCCCTCACACCAGCAGCAGGAACCTCTCCCTACACCAGTATGAGATGATTTTATAACGGTAATTTGTCCCTCACACCAGCAGCAGGAACCTCTCCATATACTAGTATGAGATGATATTATAATGGTAATCTGTCCCTCACACCAGCAGCAGGAATCACTCCGTACACCAGTATGAGATGATTTTATAACGCTAATCTGTCCCTCGCACCAGCAGCAGGAACCTCTCCCTACACCAGTATTGGATGATTTTATAATGCTAATCTGTCCCTCGCACCAGCAGCAGGAACCTCTCCCTACTCCAGTATGAGATGATTTTATAACGGTAATCTGTCCCTCACACCAGCAGCAGGAACCTCTCCCTACACCAGTATGAGATGATTTTATAACGGTAATCTGTCCCTCACACCAGCAGCAGGAACCTCTCCCTATACTAGTATGAGATGATTTTATAATGGTAATCTGTCGCTCACACCAGCAGGAGGAACCTCTCCCTACACCAGTATGAGATGATTTTATAACGCTAATCTGTTCCTCACACCAGCAGCAGGAACCTCTCCTTACGCCAGTATGAGATGATTTTATAACAGTAATCTGTCCCTCACACCAGCAGCAGGAACCTCTCCCTATGCCAGTATGAGATGATTTTATAATGGTAATCTGTCCATCACACCAGCAGCAGGAACCTCTCCCTACACCAGTATGAGATGATTTTATAACGGTAATCTGTCCCTCACACCAGCAGCAGGGACCTCTCCCGACACCAGTATGAGATGATTTTATAACTAGTGTTGAGCGAACCCGGACTGTAACGTTCGGGTCCGTACCGAACTTTCGGGTGTCCGTGGCACGGACCCGGACCCGGACATTTCAAAAATCGTTCGGGTTCGGTCCGGGGTTCTGCTATTTTACTCCACGTGTTGAGAAGCTGCAGGGCAGCCAATCAACAAGCGTTTCACTGGTTTGCCCTTAGAAGCCATCACAGCCATGCCTACTAATGGCATGGCTGTGATTGGCCAGTGCATCATGTGACCCAGCCTCTTTATAAGCTGGAGTCACAGTGCTGCAGTCACATGCTCCTTGGGTTAGTGTAGGGAAAGGTAGCTGACGGCGTGAGGGACAGATTTCAGCCATTTTAAGACCTGATCCTGCATCCTGAGATAGATTACTTTACTACTGCTGTCTGTGCTGTTGCTCTGAGGACAGATAGCAGAAATTAGAGATTT
>BLSH010160085.1:631373-650303 GCA_018402905.1 Glandirana rugosa
CTTGTCTTGTATTGATTTTGTGGAGGACCCTACGTTTGGAGGGATGGCCCTACGTTTGGAGGGATGGAGGGACCCCCCCCCCAATACAATCTTGTTTTGATTTATGTGAAAAAAATGGTAACCTCCTGTCAGGTAACCATCATGAAGCCAACCAAGGCTATAGCCAAAGTGGAAACTTTAACCAGAGCTAGATGACCGATTGGGTGTGCTTTTACTTCAGATTATGATATACAGAGGGTCATAAAATGCAAAAATACATTATTTTAATACAAGTTCATTGATTATTTTCAAATAATCGTTGAACAAATACTACACAAGTTACTATAATAAATAAATCCCTAAAACAGATAAAATAAACAACATAGCTAGACCAAAATAAGGTTGATGTGTCTATGTGCTAAATGTGTAGAATATAAGGCTTTTTTAAAGCAGCTGTGTGGTTTCCATGCTTCTTCAGTTGCCACATCCTGACTTAACTGTGAACTACTTCATGCTTAGTATTCACGTACAATGTCAGCAACCTGCAACGCAGTAAAATAGGTCAGGATGTGTCTGCCCACAGTGCAGTGACAGCATGACAAAAGCATTGCAGCCAAAATTTATTTGCACCTTATATGTCTGTTTTGTTAATGAAAGTTTTATTCTTATAAAAGCTCTCCCATTAGGTTTCAACAAGGGCATCATACTCAGTAAGTAAATAATCATGGCATCTGTAACCAGCTTATACAAAGGATGTGCGTGGCTAAGGCTATGGCTAAGGTGTACCCTGAGGATGTAGGACTAGATACAACTAATAAAGTAGGAAATAAAGGAAAGCCGGGTCCCTATTAGTATGTTTCTTTCACTTCCTGTCTGACGGTAAGTGAGTGGAAATCTTTCTATCCGAAGATAGAAATAAAAAACTTAACAGGGATTGCATTTACTCCCTACTCTATCTGAAAATAAAAAAAAAGTTTTGGCTGGACACTTTGCTTTCTATTTGCCCCTAGTAGCCAACTCTATGTTTAATTACGGGGCCATGTTTTCAGACCTACTTGATTTACAGCTTGCAGCTTTTGTTGCACATTTTTCAGATAGAATAGATAAAGTGTCCCTGTGCTTTTTTTCATTTCTTTATGACTTTTTAATACTGGAAGTGAGCCATACAGGTGTTGTTTTTAGCTTTTCAAAGTGTTTGCATATGGAAATAAACTGGGTAATATGTTTACATAAAGACAAATTGAGAAACGTGTCAGCAAATGCATTACAGCTTTCATCAGTAGGTTGGACCTGCCTGTAATTTTACTTTTGGGAGTATACAAGTACAAGCTCGACATAAAATGTAATAACTTCTGCAATTTATATCTGCCAGTAATTGAATTTAGCATATGGTAATTTTACAAAAGAGTTTACAAAAAGAAGAAAGAAATTGCTAATAGTAATTGGCTTTCTATACATATATTTATAATACAGTGGGAAGGAAGTGTAATGATGCACATATCTATATGGCTGGATCACTCCACTTAACATTCACTGGCAATTAGAAAATGTTCTACTTACTGATCAGCCAGAAATCCAAAACTGGCAGCCTTAAAACTTCATAGAAAGCAGAGAAATAAATTACAGATTAGAATAATATTAAAGATGATTAAAGATCAGTGGTGGCTGCTCATAAGGGGTGCAGGGGCGCCGCCCCCCTAATCTATGCGTCTGGCCCCTAATCTCCATGCAGGGTGCTGGACGCATGGATTGTACTAAGGGTTTTTTTTTTTTTAAGCACATGATTAGAGCCTGGGGCTCTAATTGGCTTCAGCACCAGCTGCCACTGTTAAAGATGGAATCACCCCCAGGAGACTACGCTGGGATATTAATCACAATGATGGTCTTGATAATAAGGATTTAAAAGAATGGTATATTTTTTTCAATACTAGTGAACAAAAGTTATTAAGTGAAATAAAAATGCCCAACAAGGTTGAGGAACTACCCATGGGCTCTATAGGTAAACCCACAACAAGCAAAGTGGTACCAGGGCTAGAAGCCATGTTATTATTTACAAGTAAACAATTAATAATTAAAAACTTCTCCTTATATATTGGGCAGTTAGCTGTGTAAGCATGGCAAATTGCTCTAAAGCAATTGTGAGGACAAAGGAATCCATTAACAAGAATGTTTGGCTCGGCTGAATGAATGAAAGGAGTGGGATAAAAATATAAGAATAAAAAACTAAAATACAATTTAAAACCAGGAATCATAACTAGCAGGCTGGAATTTTAATTTCAAAATTCAGATTTTGTCCTTCCCTAGACGCTTGATATTTGGGGCAATGTATTACAGCTAGAAAGCTGCACAAAAATATCCTCATACACCTAAATAACTGTACAGCCCCCCTATATTATAATCCACTCAAACAGCTTTTACAACAAACATATACTACAGTGGTCATTTCTCAGTATTTCATCAATGGTAATTTTAAGGATTATGCCACCCTTTTACAATTTGTTGGTGCAGCCATTCGTAATATTATCCCATTTGAATAGTTGTATATCTACAGTACAATAGATGCCCAGTCTATTCTGCATTTGCATTTGTATGTCTTTTTTTTTTCACCAAATATGCCACTTTGCATTTAAAAGGATGGGTGCATTAAAAATGACATTAAAATAAATGTGTACTTTGCTGGCTGTTATTTTCTATGCAATACCAAAAAAAGCAGTGTCGGGACAGGGTGCTCTGGTACCCAAACCCAAGATGCAAGAATGCACCCCCCCTTCCTGATACTGATTGTGCTTGCATGTCCAAAGCACACTTGAACAAAAATTACAGCTCCTCTATACTGGCCTAAGGGTTTCCACATCTTGTTTATCATGACAGATAGGTTTCACGTTGGGTCCGTGGCAAAAAATAAAAAAAAAATCCACAAGAAAATATTAAATTGGCACATATTTTATGAATATATGTTCATTTTGTATCCAAACCTAGCATAACATGATTGATACAGGCTATGATGGGTGGATGGAAATTGCATTTTCATTATTTAACAAAACTGACTTGCAAATTAGAATATGCATTGATTCTTGTATTTTATATCAAATAGGATCTTTCCCACTACAACTTGTCACTTACTGTAAAGAATATCACAAAATTAAATCAGCTGACAATATACTTTATCCCATGGGTGCCACTTAAATATTTTATTTGCTTTGTGTTTATGTTATGACAGCAATAATAAATCTCAGTAGAATATCCTCTGTGGATATCCCTTTTCCCTTGACTCCAATAACTGGTCTTTAGGGAAATTAGAGAAACACTGTTGCTTACTGGAACGTGGAAGACTAAACATTTGAAACAATAAAATAATTGTTTATCATTTACAGCAGTGGTGCTTTGTGGAACTGTGTTTAAAGGTGAGCTAATAACATACATATTGAACTATATTTATGCAAATATTACACATCTATTGGACTTCCTATGATTAGGGATGAGCCGAACACCCCCCGGTTCGGTTTGCACCAGAACATGCAAACAGACAAAAAGTTCAGGGCGAACATCCGGACACCATTAAAGTATATGGGACGCGAACATGAAAAATCAAAAGTGCTCATTTTTAAGGCTTATATGCAATGTTATTGCCCTAAAAAGTGTATGGGGACCTGGGTCCTGCCCTAGGGGACATGCATCAATGAAAAAAAAAAGTTTTTAAATGGATCGCTTTTTCAGGAGCAGTGATTTTAATAATGCTTAAAGTGAAAAAAAAAGAGAAAAATTCCTTTAAATATTGTGCCTGGGGGTGTCCTTAGACTGTGTGTAAAAGGGTGCATCTCTGTGAGGTGTAGAACATAGCCAGAGCAAAATGACATTTCCATAAAAAAAATTTGTCATTTAAAATCGCGGCTGTAATGTATTGTATACAAATGTATACAAAAAAACGCTGGAAAAAAGTGAGTGCGGTCCCCCCCAGTCCAAACCAGGCTCTTCGGGTCTTGTTTGGATATTAAGGGGAACCCCACACCATATTTTAAAAAAAATTGACGTGGGGATCCCCCTAGAAACCAAACCAGACCCTTATCCGAGCATGCAGCCCTGGCCGGTTAGGATGGGGGGGCGAGCGAGCGCCCCCCCTCCTGAACCATACCAGGCTATATGCCCTCAACCTGGGGAGTATGGGTGCTTTGGGGGCACCTGCTCCTGCCATGTCAGGGCTGCGTGCTCAGATAAGGGTCTGGTTTGGATTTTGGCGGGGACCCAATGCCATTTTTTAAAAGAATTTAGCGGGAGGTCCCTCTTAAAATCCATACCAGACTTGAAGGGCCTGGTTTGAATTTTGGGGGGAACCGCACATCATTTTTTTTAATTTTTGGCACGGGGTTCCCCTTAAATTCCATACCAGACCTGAAGGGCCTGGTTTGGATTTTAGGGGGAACCGCACATGATTTTTTTTACATTTTGGCACAGGGTTCCCCTTAAATTCCATACCAGACCTGAAGGGCCTGGTTTTGATTTTGGGGGGAACCACACGTAATTTTTTGTTTATTTTGGAGCGGGCCCTGCTGTTGTAAATTAGTTAAAAAATTGTGATAAAATCCGCCAGTCAAACAGGTGGTGAAAAATTGGGCCTTATGCGTTGGCATTGCCAGAACACTGTAACCCCTTTCAGTTACTCTTGTTGGACGGAGGAACTGGGCCTGATGTTGTAAATTAGTTTACAAATTCTGACGAAAGCCCCCAGTGAAACAGGTGGCCAAAAATTGGGCCTTGCTTGTTGGCGGTGCCAGAACACTGTAACCCCTTGCAGTTACTCTTGTTGGATGGAGGAACTGGGCCTGATGTTGTAAATTAGTTTAACCACTTAAGCCCCGGAGCCCTTTTTTACACTTGTTGTTTACAAGTTAAAATATTTTTTTTTGCTAGAAAATTACTTAGAACCCCCAAATACTATATATTTTTTTCAAACACCCTAGAGAATAAAATGGCGATCGTTGCAATACTATTTGTCACACGGTATTTGCGCAGAGGTCTTTCAAGCACAATTTCTTTGGAAAAAAATCTATTTTTTGAGTTAAAAAATAAGACAACAGTAAAGTTAGCTCAGTTTTTTTGTATATTGTGAAAGAGGATGTTAAATAGATACCATACATGGTAGGGTTGAAAATTGCACACACTTTCGGAATGGTGTCAAACTCCGGTACTTAAAAATCTCCATATGCGACGCTTTAAAAATTTTTTACGGTTACCAGGTTAGAGGTGCAGAGGAGATCTTTTGCAAGAATTACTGATCACACTCTGGCGATCGCAGCGATACCTCACATGTGTGATTTGAACACTGTTTTCATACGCGGGCGTGACTTACATATGTATTTTCTTTGCTGCGGGAGTTCCCGGTTACATTGGCGCTTTAAATTTTTTTTTTTAATTTATTTTATTATATTTTTCCTCTTAACACTGTTCCTTTAAGAAAAAAAAAATCTGATCACTTTTATTGCTATCACAAGTAATGTAAACATCCCTTGTGATAGTAATATATGGTAACAGGTACACTTTATGGGAGGATGGGGGTCTAAAAGACACCCCATCCCTCCTTTGCACTTCACAGTATTCAGATCGCCAAAAATGGCCGTTTACCGCTGAGTAAACCAGAAGTGACGTTCTGATGTTGCTTCCGGAAATGTACGAAGTCCCGATTGAAGCCTATTCCGGCTTCCACAGGGACTCCACATAGCGGCCAGACATGTCGAATCGGAGCTCCGGTCTCCTGGTGGGACGGGAGACCGGAGAAGAGCGGCGGACGGTGGCGGGAGGGGGGGTGGCCCCTCCCGCTCCCTGAGATAAAGACCGAGCAGCTTCCGAGCCGGATCGGCCATTATCACTGGATAGCCTCTAAAAAACGATACCAGGGTATAGCCTGTAGCTGCAGGCTATACCCCGATACTTCCACTTAAAGCTGCCGCCTTTTATAAACGACGATTCACGTTAAGTGGTTAAAAATTGTGATGACATGCTCTAGTCCAACAGGTGGTGAAAACTTGGGCCTTGGGTGTTGTCGGAGCCAGAACTCTGTAACCCCTTGCAGTTACTTTTGTTGGGCGCAGGAACAGGTCCTGCTGTTGTAAATTAGTGTAACCACTTAACGCGAATCGCTGTTTATGAACGGTGGCTGCTTTAAGTGGAAGTTTCGGGGTATAGTCTGCAGCTACAGGCTATACCCTGGTAGTGTTTTTTAGAGCAGGAGGCCGGCTATCCATTGATAACAGCTCGGGAGCCGCTCTGTCGTTATCCCAGGCAGCGGGAAGGGGCATCCCTCCTCACACCACCGTCTGCCACTCTTTTCCGGCCTCCCGGAGCTTTGACCAATGTAACTCTGCATATAGCATACTTGGGACATTCCTCTAAAAGCTGGAAATCAATGTAGTCCCGTACCGAATGGCTGCCCTGCTACATTGTGAACAAAGGAGGATGGCCGCTGAGCATGGGTGCCATTCAAAAATATGCCTGTCATTTTCTCAATGATGGCAAAGCATTCTCTGATTGCACAAGATGGAGATTGTGATGTCACCGACCCGCCTTCCTACCTCCAGAAGCATTTTCTGAATGTGCCTGTGCCAAGCTGTCAACTTCCTGTGTTCAGAATGCAGCACTGCAGTAAGGGAACCAGAAGCTAGTGGAGATTACAGTAGTGGTGTCTAGTACAGTGATTTCCAGCTTCTATAGGGATCCCACAGATATGGTATATGCATAGTTACATTGGTCCAAGAAGTAAAAATGCCATACCTGGAATTCCTCCTTAGGAAGCAGCTATCATAAAAATGCAATTTACAGTGTGACAAAGTTCATGAAAATATACAAATCTATTGAAGCATTGTTGCACAGTGAGATTTAAAATGTTATATTTTTATATTCATAAATATATCTACTGCTGTCTTTATATATGGATATTTCTGGGGCTGTTGGTGTTGTACTACCCCCACAAGGGCTGCTGGTAACTGTCTTCCCTATTCCTGCACAGCCAGGCAACAAGCATTTTGTACTTGCATTCAGACACAAGGAATCCCTGAGCTTGGTTTTATTAGGGATAATAACTTGGATAGGGTAAAGGGGTTATGGGATGCCAGGCTTGACTGAAACAATCATTGGGGACAACTTACTTTCTATGTACAAAATCCTGGACTGTTCTCCTTCCTTGACACTATCAGTCCTTGATAATCAAAAGCAAAAGTCCCTTGAGGACTAGGAGCTCTCAGTCCCCTTTAGAAAATAGCACAGTATGTTGTAAACTGCATACAGGAGTATCACCTCTTCTTTTGTAGAACTGCTTCCAGCTCCATTACCTACAGGAACTATGAGCCCTCCTGGCTGCTTGTCTACCAGACCATCTGGCTACTCCAAAGGTCTCCCAGGGCAAAGGATAGGAAGGGTTAAGCACAGCACTGTCCTCCTAAAACAGTGATTCTCAACTCCGGTCCTCGGGACCCACCAACAGGCCATATTTTAAGTATTACCTTGGGGAGATGCAGACTAGAATACTGCAATCACTGAGCAGCAAATTATATCACCTGTGATGTATTTCAGTTATCCTGCAAACCTGGCCTGTTAGTGGGTCCCGAGGACAGGAGTTGAGAACCACTGTCCTAAAAGCTTGTTACAGGTGGCAGTCTCTTCCTATGGGAATCCTTGGGTCTGCTGAAGTGCTCACTCTTTCCTCTTTGCTTCCTGCTGTTCCTTAGACAAGATTACTTCTCGAACCATAATGCTGATAGGATCTTCCCAAGCCAGCCTGGAGGCAGAGTGCCCCCCCCCCCCCCGGGCTGACCTAACTAACCTGTCAAGACATTCTGCCTGGGTATTGCTCAAGTTCCCTCGAGTATGCAGATCATAACCTCCTGACCTCCACCCACTAACTTCCATAAGCTCCTCCTGGCTTCAAGCTTCTCCTGGCTTCTAGATGCAGGGGGAGGTACCAGAGGCCTGTTTCTGTAGAACTATCCAGCCTGACCTGCAGTAAACCCGACCCAATTTTAGACTCTCAAAATTACCATGAGTCATGAACATAAATCTGCCTATACCAGTGGTTCTCAACTCCGGTCCTCAGGCCCCCCCAACAGGCCAGGTTTGCAGGATAACTGAAATACATCACAGGTGATAGAATTTTACTGCTCACTGATTGCAGTATTCTAGTCTGCATCTCCCCAAGGTAATATTTAAAATCTGGCCTGTTGGGGGGGCCCGAGGACAGGAGTTGAGAACCACTGGCCTATACTAACACTAGTAGCACACTAGAGGGTGCTACATCAGTAGTAAAATACAGGATAACTAAAGTACTACAACATACTGTAGAAATGTTGTTAATACAAGAGCCCTCCGAAATCTGTAATGAACGTACAAGTTCATTATAATGCAGAAGTTAACACATGTATTACTTGACTTTTTAAGCAATGTTTAAGTTTCTTTAAACACTTGCACATATGGGGCTACACAGAGACAGCTCAAACATTGCTAAATATGACAAATTAATGATAGTTTTGCATTGGCATCACTGCTAAAGCTAGGTTCACACTATGTTGGTTTCCCTTTGGCTGTGTTATCATTGGCATAGCAGCCTATTCATTTGAATGGGCTGTTGTAGATGTGGGAAACACAGGAAATAGTCCCTTCATCTTTTCTAAAATTGCAGCCACAGAGAAATCGCACAGTGCTATGTGTTTCCCAGCATGGTAAACTGTGCTGTAGAGAAAGACCTTCTGTGCCCAGGCTAAAATATGTTCTTTTTTGTGCTCACAGGAATTGAACATTGACTAATGCATATGGTCATGCATTCACGCGTGCACACATGAGCCACTGATGGCACACACATATACCTGTGACAGATGTTGGCGCCAACCAGGCTATTTAAGCCCAGCCAGTGCTCAGGTTCAGTGCTGCTTTATCATTCAGCCTCCTGTGTATTCTGTGCTCCTGTTATCCTGTATCCTGATTCCAGTTACTGATCCGCTTTGTCTGACCAATCTCCGAACTCCATCTGCACCGACCCCAGCTTGTCTTTAACCTTCACTTCTGTTTCATTGGTTTCTATTGCACCGATTGGCTCCTGACCCGGTTTGTACCCAGACCAGGCTATTGCATGCTCATCTGTACCTGATCTGTCATGTCTGTATGTGACCCAACTTGCCTGACTCTGCTTCCTGACACATCCTGCTGTGCCTGCTGTTCTTCACTCTGCTACCAGTGCATAGCTCATCTGCCTGCTGTCACCAGTACCAGCCTGCTTCAGTCTGCCATCCTCCAACTGCCCGTCTGCTTGCCTGCTTGTTGGAGCCATCTGATGACTTCTCCTGCCCTGCTGCTAGCAAGATTTACAGGCACTCTTGCCACTCTGCATCCTGCGTTTCCTGTCTACACTATCAGTGGCCCTGAGTCAGAGGTGTACGAGAGGCCTTCCTCATTATATCAGGCTCTGCTACCAGGTACATAATATGTGCTGTGGTTTCCAGTGTGTGGGGTGCCATTAAGAACTAATGGCACCGCCGCACATCTGCTAACAGTAGTGCCTTTTTGCTGTCAGTACGGAAAGCATGCAATTTACACACAGTTCCACACCCACTCAGAGGTAAACCTAGCTTAACTCAGTATTGGATAACAAGTGAGCAATTTGTATAGTCTGTTCCTAACAGATATGTGCACTATTCCTTAATGGGCCCTCTGCCCTTGCTGATCACTTTGACATAGAATATTCTTACATTTTTCAATGATCTTTCCAGCTGGCCAATACTGCCCTAGTACATACATAGACCGACTATTATTCTTCTCAGTGAAGAACCTGACAATAGCTCTGTGAAAGGAAATGATCCATAAGCCACACATCATGAAACAGAACCATGTGCAGGAAGTGATATGAATAGCAGCCTCAGCCTGGACTCCAGCCAGGCCATGCCCTCAGCGTGTTTCGCTCCGTCCCTTGGAGCTTAAAGTGATACTAAAGTCTTGTTTTTAAAAATAACAAGCATGTTATACTTACCTCCTCTGTGCAACAGTTTTGCACAGAGCAGCTCAGATCCTCCTCTTCTTGCGTCCCACGCCAGTGCTCCTGGTCCATCCCCCTGTCAAGTGCCCCCACAGCAAGCAACTTTCTATGGGGGCACCCAAGCCGAGCCACAGCTCCGTGTGTCCATTCAGACACTGAGCCGCAGTTTGGCCCTGCCCCCTCTCCCCATTGGCTAACTGACTTTGATTGACAGCAGTGGGAGACAATGGTGCCACTGCTGTGTCTCAGCCAATCGGGAGGGAGATTCCCAGACTGCCAAGGCACTCGTGCACATTGCTGGATTGAGATGAGGCTCAAGTAAGTATAAGGTAGGCTGAGGGTGGCTGCTGCACACTGAAGGTATTTTATCTCAATGCAAATAATGCATTAACCTCCCTGACGGTATTCTTAAGTGTGGCTCAGAGTTAATTTTCAGTGCCAAAAGCGGTAACCCCAAGCCACACTCGGGATTACACTGTTAAATTCCTCTAATGTACTTACCCTGTCCCTGCGATTCCGCAATATCCTCTGGCGGCTTCCCCCAGCCGGATCCTGGGGCCGGATCATCTGGGTTCTGGGCTCCGTTCCCTGCGAGTGGCGCAACGCATGGGGGCGGAGCCGGCGGGAAATTCAAAAGTACAAAACATAAACACACACACAGGACATAGTAATATGTTGATTGCATTACTGTATCAAATCATTTCACCACAGACTTGTCCCTAGTGCTTTGTCCAGTGCTCTACCTGTACTTTTACTGTTCTTTCTACCATTCTTCCTGCATGGAAACTTGAGAGCGTCCATGGCATCCAAAAGGCGTCCCTCTCCGTCAAAAGCACTTTTGGACCGGCTATAAGACAGCTATAGTGAACTAGAATCACTTGCAGAATGGAGCAATAGTAATGAAAGTGATGACAGCAACGATTCTGCGACCGAGCTCAGTGATGTGCGAACTTGGTGCTCTATTGACTGTGGTAGGGATCACAAAGCACCCCCAAGATTCCCATTTACTGGAGCACCTGGTATGAAAGTAGACGTTGAAGATGACAACCCCTTGGCATACTTACAACTATTTCTGACCAATGAGGTTATTGCAAAAATAGTTACTGAGACAAATCAGTACCAAGAACAACAATTAGCTACTATGCATCAGAGGTTTCCAAGAAGCAGAAAGTGGGAACCAGTGACCAAAGATGACATTTGTAAATTTCTGGGCCTAATAATACTTCAGGGAGTGGTGGGGAAACCCCTGCAGAAGTGGTATTGGACAACTTATAAATGACTTGCCACTCCATTCTTTGGCACGGTCATGTCAGAGTACAGATTTTCCCTGATCATCAAATGTTCCCACTTCAAAAACAACAAAGAATTTGATGAAACTACTCATCCTGCACCAAAACTAAAGAAAATTTGGGAAGTATCTCAAATGATTCTAAAGAATTTCCAACAGAGCTATGTGCCAGAAAGAAATATCAGCATAGATGAAAGTCTAATGGCCTACAAGGGAAGGCTCAGCTGGGTACAGTACATGGGAGGTGTCGACAGAGCCGACCAAGCAATGACATTCTACTCAGTAAAGAGGAAACAGCAAAAGAAGTACTACAAGAAGATCTTCAGGCATCTTCTTGAGCAATGCTTGTGGAATGCCTACATTCTGCTAAAAAAAAGAGTGACAAGCCTGTAATTCATTCTGACTTTATTTGGAAAGTTGCAGAACGCATCTTTGGGAACCACCAAACAGCATCAATGGCTGTGAATAGAGCTGGACTATGTGCTGTTGGCGTTGTCAACCCAGAACGTATGACTGGTCGTCACTTCATGCTCCATAACAAGCAACTATTCAATGGTTGTTAAGGACTTCAGCGGGTGCCGCCTCCTTAACAACAAGCTGAAGTTTCAGTCCAGCCTACTTTTCGGCTTTCGGCACTGTCACACTTTGAATGACAATTATTCAGTCATGCAACACTGTACCCAAATTAAGTTTTTATAATTTGGGCAGATAGGGCTTTCTTTTTGTGGTTTTTAATTACCACTTGTATTTTTTTTTTTGCTACGAAAAATAAAATAGACTGAAAATGTTGTTTCATGTTACGACATTTTGCAAATATATAAACTCTCTTCATAAATTTAGGCCAACATATATTCTGCTACATTTATTTGATAAAAATAACCCAAATCAGTGTATAATATTTAGTCTGTAGGAAAGTTGTAGGAAGTCTGTAGGAAAGTCTACAAACTATGGTATATACAGTATCTCACAAAAGTGAATACACCCCTCACGTTTTTGTAAATATTTTATTACATCTTTTCATGTGACAACACTGAAGAAATTACACTTTGCTACAATGTAAAGTAGTGAGTGTACAGCTTGTATAACAGTGTAAATTTGCTGTCCCCTCAAAATAACTCAACACACAGCCATTGATGTCTAAACTGCTGGCAACAAAAGTGAGTACACCCCTAAGTGAAAATGTCCAAATTGGGCCCAAAGTGTCAATATTTTGTGTGGCCACCATTATTTTCCAGCACTGCCTTAACCCTCTTGGGTATGGAGTTCACCAGAGTTCACAGGTTGCCACTGGAGTCCTCTTCCACTCCTCCATGATGATATCACGGACCTGGTGGATGTTAGAGACATTGTGCTACTCTACCTCCTGTTTGAGAATGCCCCACAGATGCTCAATAGGGTTTAGGTCTGGAGACATGCTTGGCCAGTCTATCACCTTTACCCTCAGCTTCTTTAGCAAGGCAGTGGTTGTTGTGGAGGTGTGTTTGGGGTCGTTATCATGTTGGAATACAGCCCTGCAGCCCAGTCTCTGAAGGGAGGGGATCATGCTCTGCTTCAGTATGTCACAGTCTAT
Organism: Glandirana rugosa; assembly: GCA_018402905.1. Lineage (NCBI taxonomy): Eukaryota > Metazoa > Chordata > Amphibia > Anura > Ranidae > Glandirana > Glandirana rugosa. The sequence continues at coordinate 644,223 of BLSH010160085.1, forward strand.
TTTCTTTTTCTTAGCAAAAAAAAAAAAAAAATACAAGTGGTAATTATAAACCACAAAAAGAAAGCCCTATCTGCCCAAATTATAAAAACGTAATTTTGGTACAGTGTTGCATGACTGAATAATTGTCATTCAAAGTGTGACAGTGCCGAAAGCCGAAAAGTAGGCTGGACTGAAACTTCAGCTTGTTGTTAAGGAGGCGGCACCCGCTGAAGTCCTTAACAACCATTGAATAGTTGCTTGTTATGGAGCCGCCACCCACCGTGTCCTTAATAGCCATGACTCATGACTTTTGTTTCAATGTAAACAAATAATAAATACATTTTAAGTAAAAACAGCATGGAATACCCCTCCCATTCCGTACCAGGCCCTTTGGGTATGGATTTTGCCTGATTGATGAAGGGGGTGAGGGGGTGGGGTCACCCAGTGATGTCACCGAGTGACCCGGCCTCTTAGTTTATTTAGTGGCAGGAAGCAGAGCTGTCAATCGGAAGGAGCCAAGTGTCGGGTGTAAACCAGTTTTTATTTGTGATGTTCATTGTGATTGATGCTGGATTTACTTCAGGGGACATTTATTTATTTATTTGATTGTTTAATAAAGGCCTTGTCAAAAACTGGCTCTGGGTTTTTTTTACTTTGACCATTTTTTTTGGTGAATGAGTAGGGGTACAATCCTCCTCAAAAAAATTAAAATGTGCAGAAATATGTATAAGACTGATATTTGCACTTCATACATGTATGTCCGTGATGATTAGACTGCAAACAAATGTGACCTCCACCCAAAAATTAAAATAGGTTATGTACCAGATAGTTGGACCTCATATGAGAAAATAGGTCTAAATAATCAAAGTAGTGTGCTACCACATTGAATTGTAATTGCCACAGCCTTTGGACCTCCACTGCACTGCCCTACAGATTGCATGGTATACTCTTGTGCAGACCTATACCATGAACGTTTATTTTTTAACATAAAAGCATCCATTTTCTACATATAAGCATCTGCATTAAATCAGCCTCAGAACCTGTGTAATTCATATGTGTTTGGGTTTAAAGGGATGAGGTGGCAACCCTAGCAGGTAGCCTGTAACATCTGGTAGATGAAAGCCTTCACCATATAGTACCCAATTCCTGGCCATAGGCCCTCTCACGACATCCCTGACCTTAGGCCTTAATATTGAAGAATAAAGGAATATCTACACAAGCAAAGCATTTCTGCACTTTACTGACACTATTCAAAGTTGACAGTGGCATTCAACATCATATTGACATTCTAAGACATACTAAGAGAACTTTTCGGTGCTGAACACCATACACAGGAACAGACATTCTGTAGCAGTCATCTGGGTGCGGAATACCAGAACATAATAAAGTATCTTCTCTCTAGCATCTCCTCACTCCTCGGGAGCACCACAGTGTATGGACCAATCTCACTGTTTACTAGATAAACAGCATTCCCCTTCTGTCACCAAGATTGACATGGTGCTTTTCTGTAGTATACCAATCTGTCCCATACTCTAGCTCTGCCCAGTTGGAAACACTCTCTCACTCCTAAGTGTAATAGTACTCACATTAGCCTGGGCTAAATGGCTTTCATCATTCAAGTAACAGTCTATATCAGACTGTTTTTGCTGAAGGGACATGGGAAAAAAATGTGTACCTAACTTTAGATCAGGGCAAATACAACTGGTTCTTCTGGGTGTTAAACTACCTCACCTGACTATATGCACATGACTATGGGGTGTTTGGCTCCCATGCCCTGTCTCTCTAAAGCTCCACCCATCCTTGCACTTATTTGGGCTCTAACTCCACACGTTACATCACTAGAGGAAGGCTTCCTCTAAAAGGGAATCTAACACCCAATTACACAATTCCCTATAACCACACTATTTTGGGACAGAGACACCTAATGGCAGACTAGCTAACTGCACCTGCTTACAAACTGGTGTCATTTTATATCTGACTGAAGTTCAGCTTTAGCCTTTGGCAATTGTCTAAAAAAGCAAGTCAGTATAGTAATGGCAAATTAGTAGATATCACAAATTTAAAAAAAATAGTGTTCTTTTTAATATTTAGCTGCATCTCAGATTTTGTCTCTTCTGCAATTCCACAATGTCATCTTTTTTTCTATAACTGACTAAAATTCATTGTACCCAAGAGGTGCACTACTTGGAAAAATGTGCCAAATGGGACAAATTATTGTATGCCTGAAATGAGCAAAGTATCCTGGCAATGAAAGTTGGCTATGTGGCTTAACTGAAATACACACTAGCAGGTGAATATTCATTCAGTTATCATTTAGGTGGTGTAATATTAACAATTTTAACTAGTTTAATAGCATTTGCCACTCATATTCAAAGATATCCCTTAGTGGTTATCCTGTACATATAATCAAATGATTACAGCATTAAAAAACTACAAACAAGAAAAAAATAATAGCATTGGGAATATTTTCCCTAAGGTAATGAAATGTATATAGATACAAGTACTGCCTGTTACTGATTCTGTCCTGTTCCACTACATACATGAATAACTTCGGAACACAGCTTTCCATTCACAATATGAAGTTACAGCATGTTATATGGATTGATGCTAACAATTATACATCTAATTTATATTCACATACAGTTTTAAAGTTAGCCATGTATTTGTGGATTACCATGTGTATATGTGGTGTATTCCTCATATAGGAATATATGTAAATAGCAGTGTACTCTTGAACAGTATGGTGTTGATAGGTTGGTGGACATAAGACTATTTAAAATGAAAAACATATTAAAATAATGGAAGCATGTCTGAGTGTAAGGCAGAAACAAAAAAATGTTGGCATCATTGATAGATTGATAATGTTATGGATATGACTGTAAATATTCTCCTGAAGTGCTACGGCTAATGCAGTTTGCTAAGGTAATGTATAAATATGTACATAATCACGAATACTGTTTGATCATTTTATTAATAATCTATAACTATGCACATAATCACACATACTCTTTGATCATTCAAATAATACAAAATACCTGTAACAGAGATGTCTCATCTAACATACATTGTTTTCTCAAGTTGATTGTGTTCCAGATCAGGGTTTTTGTAGTGATGTCATAGTTATTCGTGCTAATTTTTGGTTAACACTTTTTGCTCTGGTTACCTTTTCCCAAAAAAACAATAGGCCTGACTCTTAACTTATTTTTTTTTACACATTTTTACCTTGGTATCATGTGTCATTGTTATAGATTTAATCTTGATTGTGGTATGTTGTGAGCTAAAAACATGAAAACATTGAAAGCTGCAATAGAGAGTATAATGAAGTGGAAAATGAACAAGGAAAGATAAAACTAAAACTGGATTGGCACAAGATCCCTTAGGTAATCAAGTGAGACTCTCCCTAAAGTGAAAATGTAGGTGATAGTTTCCTTCTGGCTAACTAAATGTATATTGAGATGCAAACTTTCAAAATCACCTACAGGTAGTTATCCTCTTCAAGCACTAGGATTTATTAATTTGAATGGTTCACCTGAAATAATAATAACAATAAAAAAAATACATTTGGTGCATCAGTTCTCTCCCACCCAAGATCAGACAGAGCTGCAACATATAACATTTTTTTTCTCGGGTTTAGATATGCTTTAAAGTGAATGTAAAGTCATGTTTTTTTTTTTGTTGTAAAAAAATAACAAACATTTTATACTTACCTGCTCTGTGCAGTGGATTTGCCCAGGGCAGCCTGGATCCTCCTCTTCTCAGGTCCCTCTTTGGCTGTCCTGGCCCCTGCCTCCTCACCAGTGCCCCCATAGCAAGCAGCTTGCTATGGGGGCACCCAAGCTGAGCTGCAGCTCTGTGTATCCATTCAGACACAGAGCTCCAACCTGGCCCTGCCCCTTTGTCTTCTCATTGGCTGACTGACTTTGATTGACCGGCGGCAGCTAATGGCGCTGCGCTATTGTCTCATCCAATGGGGAGGGAAGTGCCAGGCAGCCGAGACAATCCTACAAAATTGCTGGATAGAGAGAGGTCTCAGGTAAGTATTAAGGGGGCTGAGGGGGGCTGCTGCACATAGAAGGCTTTTTATCTTAATGTATATGATGCATTAAGATCAAAACCTTCTGCCTTTCCAACCACTTTAAGCCCTTCCAACTGTCATACTACTGTATAATAAGACCACCACCGTGTTCTATTTTATTAATCCAGTGATTATGGTTCCAGGAAGCCTGAGACAGGTGCTCAAGTTACACGATGGAAGGTTTGGCCTGTCAAATCACTGGGTTGGAGAATTTAAAATGGTGTATGTGGGTGATGGGTGGTGTCAAAGGCCCCCACTCATGTTTAGAGATTTATTGTTATTACAGTATGATGTAGGTGACTTCTTTCACATTTTCAGCATTACAGAACAAGCCCAGTTGAATATGACTTACTACTACTAGCTATACTATGACCTGGATGAAAACCTTCACAGACAATCCTATAAGTCTTGACTTATCCCAGAAAAGTACTGATAAGTGTTAAAAATGTATCGCATATTGTTATTGTTGTCTCCTTCTGGTATGTAAGGCAGCCATCCTATGTTCTTTCCTTAATCCGCTGTATGCGAAGTAACACAACTTGTCTTACCACGACTTAGGAAAAAAGGAGATCTTTAAATAGCATTGCATTCAAAGTTTAACGCAATCAATTATTTGCTTAATTTAGAAATCTTTTATATAATAAAATTTAGGATAGTGTACCTTATGTGCTAAAATTGTCCCTGAATATAAGCTAAAACTTAGACCAACTGTTTCTATAAGAGGACACAGCTTTAACTGTTATACATTTATGATAATAGTTAAAGCTATTTTGAAAAATATAGTGATTTCCATTACAGTTGTGCTCATTTTAAATACCCAAACATGCATCAGAAATGGGAAAATAATAGATGTTTACTATTACATAATTGTATTATTGAAGTGAATTTGTATTTATTTACTGAGCTTAGTGAATATCATGCATTCTTTTAGTAAATCAACTCAGTTGCATGAGGGATGTAAGCTATAATAATACCTTCACTTATCTTGCAATAATGGCAACTACCGTATACTAAACAAAGCTATTTTACTTTCCTTGACAATGTAAAATGTTCTGTCTTTTTTGATAAACAGAATAATGGAGTACATGAACTACACTACAGTGACTGAGTTCACCCTTTTAGGACTTCCGCATTCAGAAGAGATGAAAATTCCATTATTCATGTTGTTCTTGTGTATCTATATATCTACACTCTTTGGAAATGTTATACTAATTTTGGCCGTGCAAAGGGATCCACATCTTCACAAACCCATGTACATATACCTACTGAATCTTTCTTTTTTGGACATTTGGCTATCTACAGTTACATTGCCTAAGCTGCTCGCAAATTTTCTGCAGATGGACAAGACCATTTCTTTTCGAGGTTGTATCATTCAATTGTATTTCTTCCATTTCTTTGGAAGCACTGAGTGTTTTCTGTACACTGTTATGGCTTATGATCGATTTCTGGCCATTTGTCGGCCACTTCATTACCCAAACCTTATGAACCTAAAGCTGTGCGCACAGTTTGCTGCTGGCATATGGCTCACTGGCTCACTCCATTCCATGATACACACTACACTAACCTTCAGACTCCCATTCTGTGGCCCCAATAGGATAAACTACTTTTTCTGTGATGTTATTCCTGTATTAAAACTTGCATGTGCTGACACAACCATCAACAAAGCCATAATCATCACCAACATTGGGGCTGTTGCTCTCATCTGCTTCCTCTTAATCTTAGTATCCTACTTCCACATAATAAAAACAATACTGAAAATCCAAACTTCTGAAGGGCGAAGAAAAACCTTCTCCACGTGTGCATCACACCTGATTTCTGTCATCTTCTACTATGGACCACCTGTGTTCATTTATATTAGTCCTGATTCCATGGACTATTTAGTGGAAGAGGCTATTGCTGTTTTCTATACTTTATTGACTCCCATGTTAAATCCCATAATTTATTCTTTAAGAAACAATGAGGTGAAGGCATCTCTTAAAAGAATGAAATGTCACAAACTTGATAAACAAGCTATTTTGTTAAATAGC
>BLSH010160085.1:669711-686061 GCA_018402905.1 Glandirana rugosa
ATATATGTCCTTCGGACACTAGTGTCGGGAAGTGGGAGATACTCTTGCCTCTAGGGACAAATGTATGTGCCTGGAGGCAAGAAAGTGACGTCCCCCCGGTAACGCCCATCGGCCGCCGCTAGCTCAGGTGGTATGGGCGAGGGACCGGGGGGGCTGTGTCACTCGTGCGCTCACGCGGAGGCCGCCGCACGTGAGTGCTACGATCAATAACACCGGCGGCAATCCACTGCCGCCAAGCGGTATTGCTCGGTAGAACGGCGGCGGCCCGCAAAGCGGCGAAAACAAGAGGACGTAATATTACGTCCACTTAGGATGGGGAGTCCACCTTGCCGGCGTATTTTTACAATACGCCGGTAAGGAAGTGGTTAATCCAGCTGGAATATTACATTACTTAGCCGAATGTTGAGCCTACAGACTCAAAACACAGAACTTTGTACGTGTTTTATTAAAAAAAAAAAACTAAGCACACGTTAACCACTCGCCGACCGCCCGCCGCAGCCTGACGGCGGCAAGATGGCTCGTTATGGCGAACCGCCGTCACCTAACGGCGGCCACAATAACTAGCATCGTGAGTGCACGCCGCCGGAGGCGCACTCGCGTGCTCACTGTGTCGGGGGGGCCAGGGAGCGGGTATGGTGGACTCGATCGCCGCCGGCTACCCGCAATGGCCCCCCTGCAGTGAAAGAACGGAGGTCCGTGTATGTAAACAGGGATCTCCGTTCTCATAGAGGGTGAAGGGCTGTGATCACAGGCTTCCTGTATATAGAAGCCGTGATCACTCCCCTCCCCCTGCCAGCCCAGCACCAATACAATTAGAACATGCCTAGGGAACACAGTTAACCCTTACAGCGGCCCCTGCAGATTAACCCCTTCACTGCCAATGGCATTTACACAGTAATCAGTGCATTTTTATAGCACTGATCGTTGTATAAATGCCAATGGTCCCAAAAAAGTTTCAAAATGGTCCGACACATGCAATATCGCAGTACCGCTAAAAATCGCAGATCGCCGCCATTACTAGTAAAAAATAAAAAAATAAATAAAAACCCCAGAAATGAATTCTCAGCATCCTTAAAAGCGGCAACTTTTGCGCAAACCAATCAATAAACGCCGATTGCGATTTTTTAAACCAAAACTATGAGGAAGAATATAAATTGGCCAAAACCGATGAAAAAAAATGTTTTTTTATACTTTTTTTTTGGATTTGTATTTTAGCAAAAAGTAAGAAAAACTGTTTTTTTTTGCAAAATAGTCACTATTTTTATTTATAACGACAATCAGAAATGACGCAGCGGTGACCAAATACCACCAAAAGAAAGCTCTATTTGTGGGGGGAAAAAGGACGCAAATTTCGTTTGGGTACAACGTCGCACAACCGCACAATTGTCAGTTAAAGCGACGCAGTGCCGAATCGCAAAATGTGTCACTGGTCCTAAAGTGTGAAATCCTTCTGGGGCTGAAGTGGTTAAGTATGTTTCTAGATGAAAATGGGTAAATCACTCGGAAACTGCTAAAGAGGGCTGTGTCATATTAGCCATCTAACATCTTAAAGGCATCTGTGACTGCCTACGTCTCTTGTTTGGTGGATGACTCACAGCTGTGCACACCTTGGATCAGAATCTGTAAAGAATAGGTGAAGTGGCATCACAATGAAGATAATCCATGCTTTACTTGTAGAAATTTTATTCTGGGGTATGGTCTATATGTAATTATTAGCAAATTAGAAGGTTATATCACAATGTAAGTACAGAAATAAGATGACATAATGTGTTTTTATAGATCTTATCACAGGTCAAACGGTGACCCAATCGACAAATGATTTACTTTGTAAAGAAGGAGAATCAGTGACCTTCAATTGCACTTACAGTGGGGGGTATCCATCTCTTATGTGGTACCTTCAAGAGCCGAGCAAATCCATTACATTTATACAACATGACCAGTCTACACCGGATGACTTGGCGCCTAGGTTCAGAGATCGATTCCTCGCAACTTTCTTACGACAGGAAAGATTGTTCTCCCTAACAATATCACCAGTTAGGGCAGAAGACTCGGGCGTTTATTACTGTGTCCTAAGGCTCACAGTGATCAAATGCAGTTACACAGATGTACAAGAACCTTACTACAAGGAAGGCCAGGATGTTATTTAACAGTGAATTGTAGGCAGCTAGGGAGAGGCTAGTCTGCTGCGCTGAGTGTTACGTATGCAATCCTATGTCTGTTATTTCAAATGTAGATAAAGTCGTTTATACTGCAGAAAATTGGTTGTGAGTTTAAAGTTATGTGTTTAATTAAGGGAAGCTGCACTTTTCTTGTGACCTTGAAAATCCTGGCATTCTCATCATTGCTTTACTACTTATTGAGACATCAACACAAAACAGGTATACTGGTCAGATATGGCAGATACTTTGGCACTCATAAAAGTGGCTGTCAACTCATGACAACCACTTTCACCTACAGGTAAGCCTATAATAAGGCTTACCTCTAGGTGCCCTGCATATCTCCTAAACCTGTACGGTTTAGGAAATATACAGTGTACTGTGCCCACATCATCGGGCACATGCGCAGTGAAGAAACGGCCTTGTGCTGTTCCTTCACTGACATTGTGCAGCGATTGGCGGCTCCCGTGCGCATGCGCGGGAGTGATGTCACACGGCTCCGGCAAATCACAGAGCCGGAGTCTGCACACCGGAAGGAAGAGGGGCGAAGATGGACGCTTCTTACTGCGGGGACAGCGCGGGCTTCCAATGCAGGTAAGTGCAATGCATACTAGCCTATGCTTTTACATTGCAAAGTAATGCTAAGCAACGAAGAGGAAGTAAAACCCATCAGGGTCCACTTCCTCTTTAACTGGTTCCCGACCGGCATGCATACTTTTACTGCTGCAGAGTGGCAGCGTCCCCCGAATCGTCGCCTATAAACGGCAGCTTGCACGTGTGCTGTAGTGGGCGGGAGCACGGCGGCGGCGCCGCGCTCTCGTGCCCGCAGCACTCTGCAGGAGTGTGGCCACGGCTTGGGCAGACTCGATCTCCGTCGGCGAGCCGCGATTGCTTGGCAGAGAGGAAGAACGGGGGAACTGCCAATGTAAACACGGCAGTTCCCCGCTCTCACAGTTAGAACATGCCTAGGGAACACAGTTAACCCCTAGATCTCCCCCTGCAGGTTAACCCCTTCACTGCCAATGACATTTACACAGTAATCAGTGGATATTTAAACTTCTGATCACTATATAATTGGTCCCAAAAAAGTGTAAAAATTGTCCGACATGTCTGCCCCAATATCGCAGTCCCGATAAAAATCGCAGATCGCCGCCATTACTAGCAGAATTTTTTTTTTATAAAAATGCCGGAAATTAATTCTCATGGTTTGTAAAGGCGGCAACTTTTGCGCAAGCCAATCAATAAGCACCGATTGCGAATTTTTTACCAAAAATATGAGGAAGAATATTAATCGGTCAAAACCAATGAATACATTTGTTTTTTTATATTTTTTTTTGGATTAGTAAGAAAAAGTAAGAAATATTGGGGGTTTTTTTTGCAAAAATGTCGCTTTTTTTGTTTATAGCGGTGATCAGAAATGACGCAGAGGTGATCAAATACCACCAAAAGAAAGCTCTATTTGTGGGAAAAAAAGGACGCAAATTTTGTTTGGGTACAACATCGCAACGACCACGCAATTGTCAGCTAAATCCCAAAAAGTGCTCTGGTCCTAACGTGGGAAATCCTTCCGGTCCTTAAGTGGTTAATAACGTCAAGCTCAGAGCCTTTGGGGTTGATTTACTAAAGGCAAATAGACTCTGTAAGTGCAGTTGCTCCAGAGCTTAGTAAATGACGTAAAGCTTCACTTTGCAAAAAGTACCCAATCATGTGCAAGGAAAATAAAAAAAACTGCATTTTTGCTTGCACATGATTGGATGATGGAAGTCAGCAGAGCTTTTGCTCATTTAGGCCTCATACACACGGGCGTATTTTGACGCCGGCGTCTACTGACGTTTTTTAGCTGCTCCCCATGTTAGTCAATGGCCACATAAAATACGTCGGCGTTTTTGAGCTGTAGATGGCGTCGGCGTATCAGAGAACCCACGACCAGCGCGTTCCTTGGCTGCAACGACGTCAAAAAGCGCCGCAAAACGCCACGAGACGCCAACAGACGCCAACAAACGCCACCTAATATTGTACCGGCGTTTTCCGGCGTTTTTTGACGCCGACGTTTTTAGGTTGAAAAATAGCAGAGGAATGATCTTTTTTAAAAAAACGTCTATTGACGCCGACGCTCACTAGCGCTCAAAAACGCCAATGCATAACGCCGAAAAACGTCGACTTTATCTCCTTGACGTCGGGCCCGACGTTTTGTTTATTATTTTATATACGCCCGTGTGTATGAGGCCTTACTGAGCTCTCAAGCAACTGCTCTTGCAAAGTGCACAGTGTAATTTCCTTTAGTAATCCAACCCTTCTGTGTCAATTTTGGACCGAATAGCTTTTCACCTTTAGGCCTCATACACACGGGCGTATTTTGACGCCGGCGTCTACTGACGTTTTTTAGCTGCTCCCCATGTTAGTCAATGGCCACATAAAATACGTCGGCGTTTTTGAGCTGTAGATGGCGTCGGCGTATCAGAGAACCCACGACCAGCGCGTTCCTTGGCTGCAACGACGTCAAAAAGCGCCGCAAAACGCCACGAGACGCCAACAGACGCCAACAAACGCCACCTAATATTGTACCGGTGTTTTCCGGCGTTTTTTGACGCCGACGTTTTTAGGTTGAAAAATAGCAGAGGAATGATTTTTTTTTAAAAAACGTCTATTGACGCCGACGCTCACTAGTGCTCAAAAACGCCAATGCATAACACCGAAAAACGTCGACTTTATCTCCTTGACGTTGGGCCCGACATTTTGTTTATTATTTTATATACGCCCGTGTGTATGAGGCCTTAGAGTCCAGCCTAACTTAGTACAGGAGATAAAAATGCCCATGTTGATGAGGACAAGGGCCTCTTCCTGACAACCCTGGCCGTTGGTTGTCTGGGTCTGCGGATGGGGACTTATCGGAATCTGGAAGCCCCCTTTAACAAGGGGGACCCCAGATGCCAGCCCCCCACCCTATGTAAATGAGTATGGGGTACATTGTACCCCTACCCATTTACCTGGGGGAAAAAATGTACAAAAAAAACACACTACACGTTTTTTTTAAATATTTTATTAACCACTTCCTTACTGGGCACTTAAACCCCCCTCCTGCCCAGACCAATTTTCAGGTTTCAGCGCTGTCGCATTTTGAATGACAATTGCGCGGTCGTGCGGCGTTGTACCCAAATAAAATTGATGTCCTTTTTTCCCCACAAATAGAGCTTTCTTTTGGTGGTATTTGATCACCTCTGCGGTTTTGATTTTTTGCGCTATAAACAAAACCAAGAGCGACAATTTTGAAAAAAGAACAATATTTTTTACTTTTTGCTCTAATAAATATCCCAAAATAAAAAATAAAAAAAAAATTATTTATTGGGTTTGGCCGATTTATATTCTTCTACATATTTTTGGTAAAAAAAATCGCAATCGGCGTTTATTGATTGGTTTGCGCAAAAGTTATCGCGTCTACAAACTATGGGAATTGATTTATGGCGTTTTTATTATTATTATTTTTTTTACTAGTAATGGCGGCGATCTGCGATTTTTATCGGGACTGTGATATCCGGGCGGACATGTCGGTCATTTTTGACACTTTTTTGGGACCAATGACATTTATTCAGCGATCAGAAATTTAAATGTCCACTGATTACTGTATAAATGTCATTGGCAGTGAAGGGGTTAACCTGCAGGGGGCGGTGAAGGGGTTAAATATGTTCCCTGGGTGTGTTCTAACTGTGGGGGGGCGGGGTTGGCCGGGACATAACAGATCTAACTGATCCCAGTGACAGGGATCAGTAGATCTGTTTGTCCCCTGTCACAGAACGGGGAACCTCCGTGTTTACATCGGCGGTTCCCCGTTCTACAGCTCTGTAAGGCGATCGCGGGTCAGGAGCGGACATCGAGTGTCGTCTTTTCTTCGGCTCTTTTGCGGGGTCTTCTTTCTTCTCCTTCTCTGCGGCGTCTTCTGCTCTTTTGCTGGTCTTCTCCCCTGGTCCTCTTCCCTCTGTTCTTCTTCTTCTTCTTCCCATGTTGACACAACGCGATCTCCTTCACAAATGCCCTCTCCGCTGTGTGCTGTGCCTTATATTGGCATGGGGCGGGGCCACCCACTGACATCACCCAACAGGCCCCGCCCCCTATGATGTCACACCCTGGGCAGGGCTGTGATATCTTAGGGGCGGGGCCTGTCGGGTGATGTCAGCGGGTGGCCCCGCCCCATGCCAATATAAGGCACAGCACACAGCGGAGAGGGCATTCGTGAAGGAGATCGCGTCATGTCAACATGGGAAGAAGAAGAAGAGAGGAAGAACAGAGGGAAGAGGACCAGCGGAGAAGACCGGCAAAATAGCAGAAGATGCCGCAGAGAAGGAGAAGAAAGAAGACACCTCAGAAGATGGAAGACCCCGCAAAAGAGCCAAAGAAAAGAAGACACTGGAGAGGGGAGAAGACCGCCGGAGCTGATTTAATAAAATATTTTAAAAAGCTGTGTAGTGTGTTTTTTTGTCCTTTTTTTCCAGGTAAATGGGTAGGGGTACGATGTACCCCATACTCATTTACATAGGGTGGGGGGCCGGCATCTGGGGGTCCCCTTGTTAAAGGGGGCTTCCAGATTCCAATAAGTCCCCGCCCGCAGACCCCGACAACCACCGGCAAGGGTTGTCGGGAAGAGGCCCTTGTCCTCATCAACATGGGGACAAGGTGCTTTGGGGTGGGGGTGCGCAGAGCCTCCCCTACCCCAAAGCATCCATACTCCCCATGCTGAGGGCACGCGGCCTGGTATGGTCCGGGGGGGCGCTCGCTCCTTGTCCCCTCTCCCTTTCCTGGCCTGCCAGCCTGTGTGCTTGGATAAGGGTCTGGTATGGATTTTGGGGGGGACCCCACACCGTTTTTTTGGCGTGGGGGGTTCCCCTTAAAACCCATACCAGATCAAAGGGCCTGGTATGCTCCTGGAGGGGGACCCCATTCCACTTTTTTTTAAATTTGGTGTGGAGTTCCCCTTCATGATCCCCAGAGCACAAGTCGCATGCCAAAGTCGGATGAGTGAAGTCGCTGATCCGACTTTGATCCGACTTCAATGCCTTTCAATGGGCTGAAGTAGGATCAAAGTTGGACAAAAGTAGTACAGGAACCTTTTTCAAAGTCGTGACGTAATGCGACTTGTGCTCCTCATGTCGGTCCAAAAATCGGACTAGTGTGAACCCAGCCTTAGAGTTAACAGATGCTTAAAATCCTCCTCCTAAATTTAGGAAGATGTAGCATATGAGTAAAAAAATCCCTGGTGTTCCTGCCAGTCCCTCTGCTTTCCCATTAAAAACTGACTACACTAGGCATGAGAACACAGCGTCCTAGGAACTCAGCCTGCTCTCCTCCAATGATTAGACTTCTGCTGACAAGCACTCTGCACAGCCAATGTGCTGCTGTTTCCCCTCTACTAGCTCTCTAAAGTCTCTTATGGAGCTATGAACAGAGGGTGTGTGAAAAAAAGTGTATTTAAAACTGTATATATACATATATATATATATACAGGTGGTCCCCTAGTTACAAACATCCGACTTACAAACGACTCCTACTTACAAACGGAGGGAGACGACAGGAAGTGAGAGGAAATCTCCCCCTAGGAAGGGAAAATCACTCCTGTAAGAGTTATTATGGGAAAAAGGTGTCTCCACTGATGCTTTATCACCAATCCTTCTTTCCACAAGAACTCAAATGCTTCAAAATCCAATTATCATTGGGACAGGAAGTGAGGTGAAATCTTCTGAACAGAAACATAGACAGCAAGACAAACATTACAGGGGTATTACCCCTTCCCTATGCTATCCAAAAAGCTTAAAATATTTTTTTTTTGGCTGAAGCTACACTTAAAAAATGTACCTTCCAACTTACAAACAAATTCAACTTAAGAACAAACCTACAGACCTTATCTTGTTTGTAACCCGGGGACTGTCTGAATACAGTTATGCTCAAAAGTTTGCATACCCTGGCAGAAATTGTGACATTTTGGCATTTATATTGAAAATATGACTAATCATGCCAAAAAACTGTCTTTTATTCAAGGATAGTGATCACATGAAGCCATTTATTATCACATAGTTTTTTGGATCCTTTTTAAATCATAATGATAACAGAAATCACCCACATGGCCCTGATAAAAAGTTTACATACCCTGGAATGTTTGGCCTTGGTACAGACACAGAAGGTGGCACACAGGTTAAAATGGCAATTAAAGGCTAATTTCTCACATTTGTGGCTTTTTAAATCACAATTAGTGTCTGTGTATAAATAGTCAATGAGTTTGTTAGCTCTCACTTACATGCCCTAAGGGCTAGACACTGAGCTATGAGGAGGTAGAAAAGAACAGTCAAAAGACCTGCGTAACAAAGTAATGAAACTTTATAAAGATGGAAAAGGATATAAAAAGATACCCAAACCCATGAATATGCCAGTCAGCATTGTTTAATCCCTTATTAAGAAGTGTAAAATTCAGGGCTTTTTTGATACGAAGCCAAGGTCATGTAGACCAAGAAAGATTGCAGCCACAACTGGCAGAAGAATTGCCCAGGATACAAATCAAAACCCACATGTAACCTCAGGAGAAAAACAGGCTGCTCTACAAAAAGACAGCATGGTTGTTTTTAAGGACACAATTCAATGATACCTGAACAAAAAAGAGCTGCATGGTTGAGCTGCCAGGAAGCCTTTACTGCGCCAATGCCACAAAAAAGTCCAATGAGGCATGTCAAGATGTTGTTGGGCATATTGTAACCAGGTTTTTTTTGTGGAACTTGTGCAGTAAGGGCTTCTTTCTGGCAACTTGACCATGCAGCTTCTTTTTGTTCAAGTATAAATATATGAAGAGAACCAGTTCACTCAGCTGAATCAAATGCCATCATCCCTGATTATATACAAAATAGACTAGAACCCTCCAAGGTGGGATTTTCATAGGCACAAACACAAGATTATTATTAAAATATCAAAATGTATTGGTTGTACCGTATTAAAAATATTTTGAAAACGTATAATTCAGAAAGCTTTATCATAGAAAACATCAATATGAATGACAATTATGCTGTATAAAACATCCAGTTATGTACAATGACCTAATGCATTTCGGTGTAGATCACCTTCATCAGAGGTAAAGACTTGAACATAACATCATAAATTGATCACTGGAATACAAAAATACAAGTTAGCATGTGGAAATTGTGCTGCAATACATAACTGGTAAAAATGGAGCCTATAATTATATATATTCATACTTATCAATGCTGACATACCCAAAAAATATAGTTTTTTTGAAAAAAGACAAACTCTTAAACGCTGTTATAGCACGCTCGAACCGTGGGAAACCCGTTTGTGCCACATGGGTTTTTCCGCAAGAGCTCCTGGCATCAACCTGACGGAGGGGGAAGCTGACAAGCAGCACCTGACAACTAGAGAGTGACTGATGCAATAAGGTCACCTAGACCAAGGACAAGATCAGAGTAAAACAAAAACAGTGTATATATAGACCAAATATTAAAAACCAAATACTATTTCTATTAGGTTTTATACCTTGTAAGGTTGCCAGATGTAGACCAGTCTGTGTAGGGGGGTACAAAGGTTTGCACGGGGGTGTTCTATTTCTTATTAGGTAAGCTAATGCTCAAAGTAATGAGCTGCAAAAAAAGAAAAAGAGCTGATACTCATATGTAAATGAGTTAAATCTACGTTTACCAGCCCAAGCAAAGATACCTACCAGTAGATGTAAACTAGCGGCCACCCACACTATAGGTCTGGCTTATCCATAGAGAAGAAGTAGCAAAGATACTGAAATGCAAATGATAAGACATTGACGTCCATATGCAGAGGTACCATGCTGAGCAGCAAGTGAGCTAAGTCTAAAAAAGACTAAAATACCTTTGTGAAGATCACCATAGACCATGTCATTGCTCCACCCGTACACCTTAACTGGATAAGAAGACTGAAAGCTATATATAGGCTGTGCAATTAACCAAAGATTGCTAACAGCCCTGCACTCATTTTGTAGCCAGAATAATTCCACCCCCATGGGTGGTGCTAGCGTGGAGCTCCCAGTCAGATGGCGGAGGGCGTCAAAAGCAGGAACCGGAAGTAGGGCTACCCCCGGAACCGGAAGTGACGCCGTCAGCCATCCAGCTGCCGACGTAGGCTCACTCCAGGAAGGCAAGCTAAGTGGGCAGTGTCGCAATATGACAAAGTACCACTAGATGGCAATTATGAACGTGAGGACTAAAATAAGTCCACACTTCAAAACAAAAGCTGTGCGTTTCCAACAGAGGGAGAAACGGGCCAGCTAAACCTTGCGGCAAGTGGCCTGGGTGCGCCGGGCAGATGAAACTCAGCGGCTTGCAAAAAAAGGGGGGTCAAGAGCAGCGAATTAGCTCTACCAAAGGGCAGAGGAATGAGTTCTAAGCATAGAGGTGCAATATATTGAATAGAACCAATTGGAAAGTAGAAATCCTAATTGGTCATGTCACAACACAAAGGCCACATATTAGTCCAGTTATGTAACCACAGTCAATCATCACATACCTGAAAATCACAGTTTTGAATGTTATAAATATTATTTATTTAAGCACCAACAATATACATTATACAAAGGAAAATTGGATGACACACGAAAAAAAAAAAAAGGGGGACTAACTTTACCCATCTCTCATGAGCTCCTAGTGTTCCCAGCCTCCTGATACAAAACCTTCCAGAAAGGGCTTGTATGAAATAGTGTTGTTGAGTCCTGGGAATATTGTGGCTTGTAGCAAGTGTATCCACCTTGCTTCAGATTGCAATAAGGTTTTGTTTCAATCGCCCCCTCTGGGGCTAGGATGGATTCTATCTAGAATGAGGAACTGTACTTTAGGAAAAATGCTACCATGTCTATTGGCTACATGGCGGCCCAAGGGAAAATCTCTGTTTGCTGTTTTCATATGTAGAATGTGCCTATATGCCCTTTTCCAAAATTCCTGGATGGTTTTCCCCACATAAAAGCAGCCACAATCGCACTGAAGTAGGTATACCACTCCCTTTGTCTTGCACTTGGCATAGTGTTTGGGTCTGAACTTTGCCCCATTAGGTAGTGTGGGGTTGCGGACACTGCACATATACTTGCAATATCCGCAACCCCCACAAGCAAAGGTGCCCGGATATTTACAGGGATCATCATTAGTGGCATTGTAGTCACTATGGACCAATTTATCTTTAAGGGACGTTGCTCGTCGAAAGGTGATAGCTGGTTGACTGGTAAAATGTATACCAATCTCCAGGTCATTGGTCAACAGATGCCAATGTTTCCTCAGAATTCATCGTAATTCGTTGTGTTGGTTTGAACATTTCGTAATAAAGCGAATTTGTTCAACATTTTGAGTTTTCTTTTCTTTATAATGAATCAATTGACCTCTGCTCACCTTGCAGGCACGATTATATGCCTTTTTGAGGCATTTTCTTGAATATCCTCTCATCAAAAGACGCTCCCTAAGGGCATCTAATTTAAAGACTTCTTCTTCAGTGCAATTGCGTCTAACCCGCAGATATTGACTATACTGGATAGACGCAATCAAGGGTGCTGGATGGGAGCTGGAGGCATGTAGGATATTGTTGCCTGCAGTTGGTTTACGGAAGAGGGAGGTGCCAACCCTACCCTCTTCATCTTTGTGGATAGTAATGTCCAAGAATGATATTTTGTTTAAGTCAAAGGACATAGCGAAGGCCAAATTCATGGTGTTAGAATTTAAATACTTCAGGAAGTCCCTTAAAGCTTCGACGGGGCCCTCCCAAACAAGGAAAATGTCATTGATGTAACGATGCCACATCGAGAGATATTTGAGGAGCCCCGACGAATCGTCAGAATCAAACAGAGTTCTTTCCCACTCCCCCAGGTACAGGTTAGCGTAGGATGGGGCACAACAAGTCCCCATCGCTACTCCCTGCACCTGGAGGAAGTGGGAATCTGCAAAGCAAAAAATGTTATGGTGGAGAATAAAATCAAGAGATTCTAAGATGAAATTTGTGAATTTCCAGTCTTTTTATTCAAGTATCATCATATTGCGCTCCTTAAAAACAACCACACCATCTTTTTCCAGAGCAGCCTGTATTTCTCCTGAGGTTACCTGTGGGTTTTTCTTTGTATCCCGAACAATTCATGTGATAGTTGTGGCTGAAATCTTTCTTGATCTACCTGACCTTGGCTTGGTATCAAGGGATCCTCAAATTTTCCACTTCTTATTAAATGATTGAACAGTACTGACTGTCATATTCAAGGCTTTGGATATCTTTTTATATCTTTTTCCATCTTTGTAAAGTTTCATTATCTTGCTACACAGACCTTTTGAATGTTCTTTTCTGCTCCCCATGGCTTAGTATCTACCCTTAGTGCATCCATGTGAGAGCTAACAAACTCATTGACTAGTTATATACAAACACTAATTGCGATTTAAAAAGCCACAAATGTGGGAAATTAGCCTTTAATAGCCATTTTAACCTGTGTGTGCCACCTTCTGTGTCTGTACCAAGGCCAAACATTCCAGGGTATGTAGACTTTTCATCAGGGCCATTTGGGTGATTTCTGTTATCATTATGATTTTAAAAGGAGCCAAAAAACTATGTGATAATAAATGGCTTAATGTGATCACTATCCTTGAATAAAAGACAGTTTTTTTGGCATGATTAGTCATATTTTCAATATAAATGCCAAAATGTCACAATTCCTGCCAGGGTATGCAAACTTTTGAGCACAACTGTATACAGGCAGTCTCCGGGTTACAAACAAGTTAACTGCTTGGATCCTGGACAGTTTATAAACAACAAAAAAAAATGATGATGATGATGGTGGGGTGGAATTAGGATGGCTGTTTGGGGGGTTGTACAGTCCCATGACAGGAGAAAATCAGTGTTAACCACTTCTCGTTGGGTGGACGTCATATGACGTCACTACCTTTGAGAAGTTATATCTGAATGGTGCCTGCAGCTGCAGGCACCATTCAGATACCGTTTTTTAGAGCCGGCGATTCTGAAAATGATAAAAGTGGTCTTAGCGGCGGATTCGCCGCAAGATCACTTTTATCAGCGGTGGGAGAGGTGCCCCCCCTCCCGCCGCTTTCCGGTCATCTCCGCCACTTACCGGCCCCGCCGGCAGCGGCGGAGATGATCCGATCCGTCCCCCCAGTGTCCGGGAGCCGAGTGAGTGGCTGAAGCCACTTACTCGGCTCCATAGTACGGCAGGGCGGAAATTACGTCAGAAGTCACGTCCGCCCAACGGTCTTAAAGGGCCCGTTTTGTTTTTTTGGGGCTGTCATTTTTTTCAGATTTTTTTTTTTTTTTTTGCATTTTAGTGTAAATATGAGATCTGAGGTCTTTTTGGCCCCAGATCTCATATTTAAGAGGACCTGTCATGCTTTTTTCTTTTACAAGGAATGTTTACATTTCTTGTAATAGGAATAAAAGTAATCGTGATCATTTTTTTAAAAAAAGAAAGGTGTAAAAATAAAAAGTAAAAAGTAAAATAAATAATTCAAAAAATTTTTTTAAAGCGCCCCGTCCTTCTGAGCCCGCGTGCAGAACTCATACGTAAGTCCCGCCCACATATGAAAACGGTGAGCACACCACACATGTATCGCCGCGATCGTTAGAGCGAGAGTAACAATTCTAGCACTCCCCTGTAGCTCAAAACTGCTAACCTGTAGAATTTTTTAAACGTCGCCAATGGAGATTTTTAAGCTGCAAAGTTTGTCGCCATTCCGCGAGCGGACGCAATTTTGAAGCATGGCATGGGTATCATTTTACTCGGCGTAACATTATCTTTCACAATATGGGAAAAAAATTGGTCTTACTTTACTGTTTTCTTATTTTTTGACAAAAAAAACTGAATTTATTTAAAAAAAGCACGCTTGGAAGACCGCTGCGCAAATACGGTGTGACATAAAGTTTTGCAATGACTGCCAAATATATAATGTTTGTGGGTTCTAAGTAATTATACAGCAAAAAAAAATGATTTTAACTTGTAAACAACAAACCCAAAAAACAGGCCCCTGACTGAAGTGGTTAAACACTCACTTAAGCCACATTTTCAACCAAGTTTAGCTGAGTTTAGCAGCATTTGGGTGTTTATTAATTTCAATGGCCATACATTTAAAATTCTGAAAGTGAAAATGCTAAATGTCCCTAGAGCTTAGGTGAGTTTAAGCGTGTTTAGCTGAGTTTAGCGTTTTTATGCCCGAAAGGTCCTCTCTTGAATGCAGAAGAATTGCATTCAGGAGAAGGAGCTTTGACTGCCTCTAAACTCTGCCACTTCAAAACTCCTCTAAAAGCCTATGGCCTATGGATTTACTAACACTGGAGAGTGCAAAATCTGGTGCAGCTGTACATGGTAGCAAATCAGCTTCTAACTTCAGCTTGTTCAATTAAGTTTTTGCAAAAAAAACTGGAAGCAGATTGGTTTATATGCAGAGCTACACCAGATTTTGCACTCCCCAGTAGTAAAAGAAATAGCCGGCAACACAAAAGCTTCTTCTTGCAAATATTTATTAAGCACAATAGCAGTGTACAATCCACATAATGCTAATGTGTTTCGGCCGAAGCCTTCCTCATAGCATAAGTTAACAAGATTAAAATCAAACTTTTTTAACAAAACAGTCCCTTTGAAAAAAGAAAAAAGGGGCGGTACAGCACATAATTGATAATCAAGAAATTGATTAGTCAAAACATGTGAACAGACCAAGTGAAAAAGAGATGATCAGTGTGAGACTAAAGCCTCGTACACACGGGACGATGATCGTATACAACAGATCATACTAACGACCTTTGTATGCGATATCGATCGTTCGTATGAGCGAGTAGAACAGTCGAACATACGACGGTCGTACAAGGGAGTTGTATAAGCAGACTAGAAAACTTGGTCGTACCAACAAACGCTCATACGACTGTTAACATAGTAACATAGTAACATAGTAACATAGTTAATAAGGTTGAATAAAGACAACAGTCCATCCAGTTCAACCTGTGTAGGTGTGTATAGAAAAATAATTTCCCATATCCCCTTACATTGCTTTCCTTAAGATGCACATCCAAGAGTCTTTTAAAACTATCCATACTTCCTGCCGACACCAATTGTGGAAAATATTTCCCCATCCTTACACCCTTGACAGAGAAAACCCCCCTGAGCAGCTTAAAGTTAAACCGCTTCTCTTCCAGTCTCATTGTGTGGCCCGGTGTCCTCTTACACTGCTTGGGACTGAAAAGTTTCATACTTACACTGGGATCACCATTGAGATATTTGTACATCACTACCATATTTCCTCTCAAGATTCTTTCCAGGGAGAATAAATGTAGTTCTTGTTATTTAGTTGCCCTTCTCTGGATTCTCTCCAGCTCCAGCACATCTTTTCTGAGGATTGGTGACCAGAAATGGACCATACCCTTCCTTGCTTTAAAACGTTAAAAGCCATCTTTGCTTCTTTAATCTGGCACTTCAAACGCCCCCATATAAAATCTTCTATTCTCCTTTGACCTGCAAAATTTGCCAGACTGGGTGTACTCGAAAGCAGTGGCGGCTGGTGAAGTTTTTGGATGGGGGGGCGCCAGGCCCCGCCCTTCCCTGTGACCCCTCCTACTTTTAATAAGCCCCGCCCCTTATAGAATCCACCCACTCCGTCCCCTGTATTCCACATATTGTGTCAGGGGTATACAGCTCAGCATCACAGGACACAGTATACAGCTCAGCATCACAGGGCACAGTATACATCTCAGTATCACAGGACACAGTATACAGCACAGCATCACAGGACACAGTATACAGCACAGCATCACAGGACACAGTATACAGCTCAGCATCACATGACACAGTATACAGCTCAGCATCACAGGACACAGTATACAGCTCAGCATCACAGTATACAGCTCAGCATCACAGGGCACAGTATACAGCTCAGCATCACAGGACACAGTATACAGCTCAGCATCACAGGGCACAGTATACAGCTCAGCATCACAGGACACAGTATACAGTGAAACAGGTGGGGGCAGTTTGCAGCCAGTGACACAGGTGGGGGCAATTATGCAGCCAGTGACACAGGTGGGGGCAATTATGCAGCCAGTGACACAGGAGGGGCACTTTGCAGCCAGTGACACAGGTGGGGGCAGTTTGCAGCCAGTGACATAGGTGGGGGCAGTTTGCAGCCAGGGACACAGGTGGGGCAGTTTGCAGCCAGGGACA
>BLSH010160085.1:687563-699060 GCA_018402905.1 Glandirana rugosa
CGTACCGGACAAACCCCACGGAACCCCTGACCTCAACTCTCTGTGACCAGATCTACTTGTTACCTCACCTAGGGACGTGAAAGGGTTATAACATTTCTATTCAGGCCTTACTATTCAAGGTTCCTAGCACCCAGTCAATGTACCGGCGCCACCTAGGTGGGCGGGTTGACTTTTTTTTTTTTTCCGTCTTTTGCCGGCGGGGAGGCGGCGCCCCAGCGCCCCTCCCACACCAGCCGCCACTGCTCGAAAGACCCATCCTCATGGGCACAGACTGAAAAATCAGCTACAAACGCGAACCTTTAATGGGCTCCGAGTGCCACCTTATAACGACCATCCTCAACTAAACATTTCTTGGACACATCGATGGGAATTTCACCTTTATTCCGATAAAAGCTTTCTCCCCACGATCCTTGGAACTTATCATTCCGGACTTATCTTTACAATATTGGGAAAGTGCAGGGATCCACTCCATTGTTCATCTAGACCAGTGTCTCTCAACTCCAGTCCCCAAGGCACCCCAAACAGGCCATGCCCTCAGGCTCTCCATTATTTTGAACAGGTGATTTGATCAGTGCCACTGCCTTAGTAATTACCACATCCGTTTCATCTAAGGGAAATCCTGAAAACACTACCTGCCGGGGCGCCGTGAGGGCCGGAGTCGAGAAACACTGATCCAGACCAACACTCAACTATGTTCATTCAAGGATCTTTGTGCTGCCTACCCCATAACCAGTTCTACAGATACGTCACACCCTTCGAAGGTGTAGGTTTTTTAACACACACATCGACTCTCTCCTCAAACTTTTTGAATCCTCTAACATCGAGCAAAGGAATCTCTCCCAAGCATCATCTACACAGAAAACTACTACTATGGTGCACTGGGAACAAGTGCTTAACTTTTATACCTCCATACCTAAATGGCACACAGCAATTTCTCTACGTCTTAAAAACACTCCCGATGTATAACGAACTGGGAATCCTTACAAAAATGACACAACTGGTATTATAACCCAGTGAAACTGACCTCATTATTCCCAGACCAATAAGCTCTTTGCTGAAGATATTGCAGAGTTTTGGGATCTCCATCCCCCATATTTGGTGGTACTGCGCTTTTGGACAACTATTTTCATTTGATTCTTCTGTTATTGGTATTCTTATTCCAATTGAACCAAAATTAGCCTGGTTAGGCATAGACATGGATTCTTGGCCCTTTGAATTCCACACTATTATAACTTACCCACATCTTTATAGCAGCCAGACTATCAATAGCTCGCCATTGGAAACAACCTCTCATACCAGATCTTAATTTAGCGGTTCATATACTAAATGGCCATGTTTTTTACGACTACATGTTTGCTAAAGGCATCTTTTAACTGCAAATATTTATTAAGCACAATAGCAGTGTACTGTTGTATCATGTGTACAGAGAAGTTGGTACAACAAGTTGTATTGTGCAAAACACGCATGCTCCGAAGTCAGGAATGGCTGGATGCTACTTACATGCACCTGAACGTTCTTTCTGTGCTCGTACGATCGTGTAGTGCAGTCAGTATGCTAGATACAACAGCCAACATACGATTTGTGACGATCGTACGTATGAACGTCGTCCCGTGTGTACGAGGCTTTAGGCTAGGTTTCCACTACTGCGACCCCAAAGAGTATGACTTTTGTGTGACCCTAAGAGCGGCCTTCATCCAACTTTACACTCTCTGGACAAAAGTTGCACCAAAAGGCAGAACAAAGTAGTGCAAAAACCTTTTATGGAGTCGCTGCAATTTGAGTCGCACCAGTTGGAACGGGGACCATTGAAATACATAGATTTTAACTTGTCATGCGACTTCACATGTGTCAAGTCGCACAACAACTTGTAGTAGTGGAAACAGAGCCTTAGGGAGAAAAAGCATTCAAAAGAGAAAAAAAAACAAAAACAGTAAACCTTAAGCATAAGAATCCATTAGGGAATATATTAATTTCAAAAACAAATTTATGCCCATTCTATTGTTTATTCCCGCTGGAATTCTGGTATTTAAGGTATAGATCCACCAGACTTCTCTGTGGAGTAGGGTGCGATTTGTGTCACCCACTCTTGGAGGTCTTTTGACTTGTTCTAAACCAAAAAAAGAAATATTGTCAAGATTGGCTGCATCTGAAATGCTTAGATACTTTGGATATATTTTTAGCATTGAGATTCAGTGTGTCATTGTAATGTTCTGATATCCGGACCTCAATGGACGGATTGTGCATCCCACATACTGCTTCCAACAATCCTTACACTCAATAACATACATAACTACATTTTTAGAATTGCAATTAAGCCACATGTGACCTTCAACCAGGGCGGCACAGTGGTGTAGTGAATAGCACTTTCCCCTGGCAACAAAAGGGTTGCTGGTTCAAATCCCAACCACGACACTACCTGCCTGGAGTTTGCATGTTCTCCCTGTGCCTGTGTGGGTTTCCTCCGGGTACTCCGGTTTCCTCCCACACTCCAAAGACATGCTGGTAGGTAAATTGGCTCCTGTCTAAATTGGCCCTAGTATATGTATGAATGTGAGTTAGGGACCTTAGATTGTAAGCTCCTTGAGGGTAGGGACTGATGTGAATGTACAATGTATATGTAAAGCGCTGCATAAATTGACAGCGCTATATAAGTACCTGAAATAAATAAATAAAAATAAAAAACCATGTATGAGAGGATTGTGAACTGAAAAGGCTAGGAGAAAGGACAGATCCCAATGTAGGAGATCTCCTGCTTAAGAAGCTGCACCCTTGCTGCAGGACATGATATTGTGCTTTATCAGCATACAGGATAGGAAGACACTGTTTGACTATTTTTACAATATCCTGGTACTGCATGGAAAAGGTAATAATAAAAGTGGCTGCTTTAGGGTTATGGTGAGAGTGCTTTGCTTTCCTACTGCTTCTTCCTATACCAATAAGATTGGTGCGACCTCTCCTCTCAGCCAAACTTTTAGCCCTCTCGATCAAAGAATCACTGCAGCCCCGTTATCTAAAGCCTCATACACACGCACAGATTGTTGGCCAACTGAACGTCCAACTCTTGTCCAAATTGGCTGTTGGCGGTTGTGTCTAGCGTACTGACGGTAGTCAAGTAATCGGCCAACAAAGCCGAACGTAGTGACGTGTTACGAGCGCATAATGAGGAAGTTCAGATGAATGTGATTTGTGAATTACGAACACAGGTTTACACGACCGAAACACTTCCTGGATTCCGAGCATGCGTGTTTGCACTTCCAAGTTTTTGTTGGCCAACTTCTGTACACACAAGCCAAAAATCAGCCAACGCCTTGTTGGCCAAGAAAAGTTTTCTACTCTTGTCAACCAACTTCTGTTGGACGACAATTGGAAATTGGCTGTCGAA
Source organism: Glandirana rugosa (assembly GCA_018402905.1). Classification (NCBI taxonomy): domain Eukaryota; kingdom Metazoa; phylum Chordata; class Amphibia; order Anura; family Ranidae; genus Glandirana; species Glandirana rugosa. Next base: position 690,946 of record BLSH010160085.1, read on the forward strand.
TCATGCGTACTAATGGTCGGTTATCGGCCAACAGGCTGTTGGTGACCGTTGTTGGCCAACAATCAGACAGTGTGTACGGGCCTTTAGTCTATCAGTAACTATGTTACATTCATGGTCAAAATCTGATGAAAAGGAGCAATTCTTCCTTGCTCTCACAAATTCCCCGATAGGAAGGGCTTTAATTGTGTGTGGTGGATGGCAACTTGTGGAGAGTAGGAGGGAATTACCAGCTCATTCCTTTCTGAAAGTTTTGGTACTGACTGTTCCATTCTGAGTGTGGCCAGTAAGGGTTAAATCCAGGTAATCGATTCGCTCAAAATGTTAAGTATAACTGAACTCTAGGTTCAGATGAAAGGAAATGTTGCCTTCCAAGGTGTGCCACCATCCTAATATGTCAAAGAACAAACATATATATAGGGGACACCTCCCATATAAAGAAAAGGTTGGACTTTGCGGGCACACACGAGACTAATGAATGATATTAAATAAAAATATTCATTTTTATTATATAATTGTTAAAAAGGGTCACAAGAAGACAATAAGATCATAACAATAGATAAGCCTCTTGGGTGCCCAATGAAGGGAAACCCAAATAGAGTGATCTACAAGGTTTACAGACTACATTATGCCAAAACATGATACATTATGCCAAAACATGATACATGATACCGGTTACTTTGTGCATAAAGAGTCAATAGTGGATGGTCGATGCGTTTCGCTAAAAAGCTTCTTCTGGACTTTGTCCTTGTAGACTATAAGTAAAGAGTATACATATTTAGACACAAGTTTAAACAAAATATTCACTATAGTGTATACATTGACATTTCAACATTCAACATGATATATGGCTTACTTGTAGCTGTCAAGGCTCCAAAGGAAAGTGAATCAGGGGGCGGAGACAGGGAATGTATGCTGGCTGGAATCGACGCAAGAGTATCTAGACATGAAGTAATAGTAGTATTAAATACCCTATTTAGGGGATATCCTAAATTACTAAAATATTACTTGATGTATATACAAGAATGAAGCCTCTACCTTGTTTTTATACAAAGAGAGTAATATAGTGCATATTATCCAGCTTGATGGCAGATATATGTCAATATAGCTTGGTCTAGAAGGACAGAATCTCTAAACAAGACATTGCAAATTCCAATCAGAAATTGCACCACAAATATATGTTTAGAATAGCCAGTAGGATAGAAACTGGAGACTTACCAGTCATAAAATATGACGCTAAAACCGAATGGCCCGGATATCCAGGGCTTCCTATTGGTTGATTAAAGCGTATGTAACCTGAGGGTAAAGTGTATGAGAGTATATAAGAGCAAGGGAACAGGCATCTAGAATTCAATATATATAGTCAACTTATTGGACAAACAATGGCATACCTTAAAGAACCATGTCATATAATGTCCCATATCCCAATGCTAGCAAGCAAGGGATAACTATCGGAGGCCACTCCTCTTCAGGCTTATCTGCGCCAATCTGGAACCAGAAACTCCGCTGTCTCTTCCTCCTCTTCTTCCCGGAGGGACTCCACAGCACTGCCCGCATCCTCTTCACTCTCTTTGGCCGTCGCTCGCTCCGTGATGGATCCTCCACTGCCGTCTTCCAGGGCTTCTTCACCCACATGTAGGGCAAGTCATCTCCGGATCCAGCCCTTGCCACCTTTGGCTCCAGGAGCTACCTCAGCAGGGTCTTCATGCCGCCTTAGGAGGTATAATGTTGCGGTCTCGAAGGGAAGCTCTTTTGCCTGAGCTCCAGCAGCTATACTGTCCACCGGAGACTGGCATCGGACCCTGTCTAAACCCCCTTTATATAGGACCCCAAGGGGGGTTCCAGAACTTTTTATGGGTTTTCAAGGCTCACCCCTTAAGCAGCCACAAGGCTGCCCAACTCTGTGAGCCCCTGACATGAGGGGGAGACTTTAAACTCCTGTTGCTGTGTTCCCATGAGGAAAAGGGGGGCCTAGAAACCCTTTTCCCAATTTCCCCACATTCTTATTAAGAACTCTGCGGTATCGCCGTTATAAGAGGTGAAAGATGTCCAATATATTATTTTAGGTTTCTTGTCCACTTTTCATGTCAGCAGACGAACATAAGTATCTTCGCTTATGGCTGGGTTCACACATGTCCAGCTGCGGTTTGCAGTCCAGAGTCCAGTGCGGTTTTGTTCACTGGTTCAGGTATGATTCAGGTGCAAATTTTTACTTGCATTCACACGTAATCCGGACCCAAAATTGCACAGGACCCTTTTTAGAAATGGACCTCAACCGCGCCGAACATGTGTGAAAGCCGGCCCGATAAATATGTTACAGGAATCGGATGTGGCTAAAAAACATCCAATTTGCATATATGTGAACCGAGCTTAAGGGAGGTTTCTTGGCTAGTAATTTTTCTCTATCCAGAAATGGATCCATTTCCTCATTTCGGTGTAATCTTTGGGTGTAACTCTCAACATTGTTAAGTCCAAAGGTACTGACAAGTACTCTACATCAGAAACACACTTGTCTCTTTCTAACAGCCCATTGGCTAACAGCTCCAGGCACTTACTGGCTTATACCATTCATTTCTTTGTGCAGCAATACTTTTGTGACTCCACCCTCCAGTCTCTTCCTATAGAGCAGGGATAAGCAATTAGTGGACCTCCAGCTGTTGCAAAAAAAGTCCCATCATGTCTCTGCCTCTGGGTGTCATGCTTGTGGCTATCAGTGTCTTGCTATGCCTCATGGGATTTGTAGTTCTGCAACAGCTGGAGGTCTGCTAATTGCATATCCCTGCTATAGAGGAACACACAACTTCTGCTGTATAATAGACAGGGCCTTTGGCCCCAGTCATTCTCCCCTAATGCACACAATGCGACCCAAGCTGAACTCACGTCTAGCTTTTATTAAATGTAGCTATGTGAAGCATATTGTCTTCCTGGCTAATTCTGTTGCCTGGAGTAGAGAAAGGATGGAATATCTAGTCTATCTATGCCATTAGACACACTAGACCAAAGGCTCACAAATGAAAGATCAATGGTTCCCCTGGGTCTTTCCTTCTTGCTTCACCTTCAGATAGGGCACAATTTATCAGATCCTGCTCTGTAAGCAAAGGACTCTGCCTATGAATGAGCCATCTTCTTGCATGGACTGTATACTGTATATTATCCATGAAGGAGGGTCCTTTACCGTTGAGACTTTTGTCTGGAAGTGCTACTGTAGGGTTCTGCTAAAGAAGTTGCATAAAATATTTGTAAACCTTTTTAGGCTTGTAATAATCATTAAAATTCTGCTTCAAATAATCATTTTTATGTGGTACAAATAGTAAATACAGTAGCTTTAATGCAGGGGTGGGCAACCTTGGCACCCCAGCTGTGGTGAAACTACAAATCACATCATGCCTCTGCCTCTAGGTATCATGCCTGTGATAGTCAGACTCTTGCAATGTCTCATGGGGCTTGTAGTTTCACCACAGCTATTGTGCCCAGGTTGCCTACCCTTGCACTAATTTATAGATTAGGCCCCTTTCACATGGCGGAGATGGACCTGTCAGAGCCCCACTGTCCTCTATGAGAGATCTGATGAAAATTGATCCGCCTGTCCGTCTTCATCCGATCCCATCTGATCCGATCTGCCAAAAGGATGGAAAATAGGTTCACCATCTGTCTGGATTTAGCGGACCGGATTGGATCGGATAGCAGCGGATGTCTGCGGACATGTCACGGCTGACACCCATTGCTCCATAGATGTGAATGGAGCATCCGATCAGGTCCGCCTGAAAAAATTGGTCCACAGGTGTGAAAGGGGCCTAAAGGCAAAACTTTTTTTTTATTTTTGAATGGAGTTTTTTATTGCTGTCTGTGTCCCTGTTAAGGAGATTCACCCTCTCTATTTGTCCTGTTTACCATTATCATTTAAAGTGAAAGGGTTGTCCCCAGAAAAGTGATAGAGGAGAAATTTTCCAATGGGGACACTGGTTCTGGTGACCTAGAGGTCCACAATGGATTGCCTTAATTTGCAAGGATTCCCTTTTACTTCTTGTTTGGCTATGGGACAGGAAGTGAAGGGAAATCTCCGCAATGGGACACAGATGGGGGAAAAAAATCTGCTCTATCCAAAATGAAAAAAAAAAACATTTTGCCTATGTAGCCAATGCCCTCCTTGGTGGTGGCTGGAAGTAGTGGTTCACCTGCACACACTGCCCTCAATCACATTCCTCTTGCATCTGGAGTCAGAAAACAGGCTATTTTTTTGTTTTTTATTAGGGGATTTGAACTTGGATGGGGTAGGGGTGATTATGGGATGCCCAGAGATCAACAGTTCTTTACACGGGACCTCTATATACACTCAGTATATGCACTTTCCTTCTTCCTCCACTATAACACTTGCTTCTCCTTGTTCCTCTCTCCTGCACAACACTTGCTTCCAGCCTAGTTAGCACATGGTGAGGCCTGGTCTGGCTTTGACCAGGGCCTAGTAACCACCTTTTGCAGGCAGGGACCGCGGGCCCTATAGTGTAGAGAAAATTTGTAGAATGTGCTAACTGACCGGATAGACTATAGATCCCAGCCCATCTTCTTTCAGGTCTCCACAGTCCTCCTGACTGCAAGCACCTGCACACTACCCAGTGGCACCAAAGTCCCAGCCTTTTCCTGCACCTCTTCCAGACTGTCTCTCTCACAATCTGCTGCAGAGTGCATCCCCACTTCCCTGGGCTTTGTCACTCACTTACACCCGGTGGACTCCTCCTGGAGACCTTGCTGGTAGTACTCTCCTCCTGCTGTCCTCTCCTGCTCCACCTTGTGCCTCTCCGCCAGGATCTCACTCTTCCTGGATGCACCCGAGCCCCTGGCCGAGGTTACCCCCCCCCCCAGACTGGGGACTCCCTCAAGGCCCATCGACAGCCTCAGCACTACATCTCTATTCTCCAACTTCTACCCAAACTCTCCTCCCACTCTGGGCTGCCCCAGGCTATTTGAGAAGGCCTGCCCCCTGCCAAACCAGGTTGGGGATTGGTCAGGGCTTCCCAAATAACAATCAGTTCACCCTCTTATGCCCCACTCCCCTTTTCCAGAACTTTCTGCAAAAGCAAGGAGGGGTCAACCAACGAGTGTCACCACCTACAGTCACCAGCCATTTCCTGGGCCATTCCCATTCCCAGAATGAAAACAATCAGGCCTGGCTTTCAGTCAGGCCTGATTAAATTTGCCTACTCTAACACAAAAATCCTTAACTATCACCTACCTATGGTAGAGGGTGCTACACATATAGTTCCACTTTAATGCAAGATATCATTTCAATTGAAATCAAAATTGGTCTAGATTTTCTGCCCCTTTGTTTTGGAATTCTGCAATATCCTGAAAAGAGCATTCTGTATGTGAAAGTAATAATGTATATGGGCTCCAAACAGCCTTGTTGCCTAGCCATTACAATTTGTCCCTTCTCAAAATCACTCAGATCCTTAAACTTGCCCATTTTCTTCTGCTTACAACACATCAACTTCAGGGACAACGTGTTCACTTGTTGCCCAATATATGTCACCCACTTTCAGGTGCCATTGTAATAAGATAATCAATGTTATTCACTTTACCTGTCAGTGGTCTTAATGTTATGGCTGATTTGTGTATCTTTTTGCTTAGAGATTCAGATAACACTCACCTCAGTAACCTAAAACATTGGGATCAAGTGTGATCCATGTCAAATCGTCAAGTAGACGACAATGTACACATAACATTAAGCCTGCTCCATACATGTCTAGAAATGCATATACTTTGCATGACAGTAATGAGGTCTTGGTGCCCCCAAGCTGAGTCAGGAACACCAGGGTAGAGTTATTCTATTAAAGCAGAGTTCCACCATTTTCTACGTTTATCAAAAGTCAGCAGCTAAAAAAGTGTAGCTGCTGACTTTTAATAAACAGACACTTGCCTTTCTGCCGGTCCAGCGATGGGGCCACACGGAGCCTCGGATCTCTCCCCCTCCCCTCCGCGGCTCCGTTAAACCTAGTGTGGGCATGGGCGAGTGGCTCTGTGCACCATGATTGGTCCCGAAGTCTTCTAGGACCTGTCCTGCGTTCCAGAAGACTTCTAGAGGGAGGGGGAAGGAGACCTTCCACTTCCAATCGCCTAAGGCGACTGGAACGGAAGGACCCGTTAAAATTGGGTATCCGCAACCCCATCCTCCCCAAAAGCTCAGATTCACCATCAGGAGCTGGGGAGGAGGTCTTAAAGCGGAAGTTCCACTTTTGGGTGGAACTCCACTTTAAGCATAGCCAGCCTGTGACACAAGTTAGATTCAAATCTAATTCTGTGTGCATTCATTCTATACTCCACCAGACAGAATACATGCAGGAATGCATCTCCTGTATAAAGCCTTACAGCGGCATCCAAAACAGTCACTATCAGTACAAAGAGAACACTGAAGAACCTCTTAACAATTAATCTTAACTAGCATAAAGACAGAGCCAGGCAAAACAGATACCCCTTTTATTGTGCCAATCATAAATCCCACTAACAGGGCCTGATGGGGGTTGTACCTACTTACTTTACTTAAAGGGTAACTCCACTTTTGTGGGGAAAAAATAGCATATAAAAAAAGAATAATATAGAGTATACAATTGCAGTGGCGGCTAGTGAAGTTTTAGGATGGGGGGCGCCAGGCCCCTCCCTTCCTTTTTGACCCCTCCTACTTCTAATCAGCCCCACCCCTTATAGAATCCACCCACTCCGTACCCTGTATTCCACATATTGTGTCAGGAGTACACAGCTTAGCATTACAGCACAAAGCATACAGATCAGCATCACATCACAGGACACAGTATAAAGCTCAGCATCACATCAAAGGACACAGTATACAGCTCAGCATCACATCACAGGATACAGTATACAGCTCATTATCACAGGACACAGTATACAGCTCAGCATCACAGGACACAGTATACAGTCCCAGCATCACAGGACACAGTATACAGCTCAGCATCACAGGACACAGTATACAGCTCAGCATCACAGGGCACAGTATACAGCTCAGCATCACAGGGCACAGTATACAGCTCAGCATCGCAGGACACAGTAGACAGCTCAGCATCACAGGACACAGTAGACAGCTCAGCATCACAGGACACAGTATACAGCTCAGCATCGCAGGACACAGTATACAGTTCAGCATCACAGAACACAGTATACAGCCCCAGCATCACAGAACACAGTATACAGCCCCAGCATCACAGGACACAGTAGACAGCTCAGCATCACAGGACACAGTATACAGCTCAGCATCACAGGACACAGTATACAGCTCAGCATCACAGGACACAGTATACAGCCCAGCATCACAGGACACAGTATACAGCTCAGCACCCAATAACACAGGTGGGGGCAGTTATGCAGCCAATAACACAGGTGGGGCAGTTATGCAACCAATAACACAGGTGGGGATAGTTATGCACCCAATAACACAGGTGGGGCAGTTATGCAGTCAGTATCACAGGTGGGGGCAGTTATGCAGCCAGTAACACAGGTGGGGGCAGTTATGCAGCCAATAACACAGGTGGGGGAAGTTATGCAGCCAATAGCACAGGTGTGGGGGCAGTTTTGCAGCCAATAACACAGGTGGGGGCAGTTTGCAGCAAATAACACAGGTGGGGCAGTTATGCAGCCAGTAACACAGGTGGGTGCAGCTATGCAGCCAGTATCACAGGTGGGGGCAATTATGCTCCCAATAACACAGGTGGGGGTAGTTATGCAGCCAATAGCACAGGTGTGGGGGCAGTTATGTAGCCAATAACACAGGTGGGGGCAGTTTGCAGCGAATAACACAGGTGGGGGCAGTTTGCAGCGAATAACACCGGTGGGGCAGTTATGCAGCCAGTATCACAGGTGCGGACAGTTATGCAGCCAATAACATGGGTGGGGCAGTTATGCAGCCAGTAACACAGGTGGGGGCAGTTATGTAGCCAGTAACACAGGTGGGTGCAGTTATGCAGCCAGTAACACAGGTGGGTGCAGCTATGCAGCCAATAACACAGGTGGGGGCAGTTATGCAGCCAGTAACACAGGTGGGGGCATTTATGCAGCCAGTAACACAGGTGGGGACAGTTACGCAGCCAATAGCACAGGTGGGGGCAGTTATGC
>BLSH010160085.1:706658-716976 GCA_018402905.1 Glandirana rugosa
AGTAATCGTGATGAATTTAACATAATGATATGACTCTCCTCCAACAAAATTTGCCCTCTTCCCAAAAAAGCTTCCTGTTTTTAGTGGGCAGTATAACTGCCCTTTATTGCATTGGTGGTCAGCGTAAACACCCCCAATACATGTGATCAAAACGAACTGTTTGATCACCAAGCAGATGGATCAAATGCCACTGTATGGTGTAAACTACAGATGTACAATTTGGTAGCAACCATTTGCATAGTGTGCAATTAATCATCACTATAGCATAGGGAACTATTTATTTAATCTGTTTTGCAACTGATTGTGGATACTCGCTAACAATTTAAGTAGTGCTAATGACCTATCACATGGGTCTCCAAACTTTCTAAAGAAAGGGCCAGTTTGCTGTTCTTCAGACTTTAGGGGGGGCAGGCTGTGACCAATGGGAGTAAACAATGTCCAATCTTTGCTATTAGGAGAAGAAATAGTTGGTGTCAGTGGAAGGAATAGTGCCCCATTGTTGGTGTCAGGAATAATGCCCCATTGCTGGTGTCAGTGGCAGAAATTATGCCCCATTGTTGGTGTCAGTGGAAGGAATAGTGCCCTATCCTTGGTGTCAATGGAAGGAATAGTGCCCTATTGTTGGGGTCAGTGGAAGGAATAGTGAGTGCCCTATCCTTCGTGTCAATGAAAGGAATAGTGCCCCATTGTTGGTGCCAGTGGGAGAAATAGTGCACCATTGTTGGTGTCAGTGGGAGGAATTATGTCCCATTGTTGGTGTCATTGGGAAGAAGAGGGCCCCATTGTTGGTCTCAGTGGCAGGAATAGTGCCTCAAGGGGCAAGCAAAGGGCTAAAGGGCCACAGTTTGGAGACCCCCGACCTATCAGATTATGTACCTTGAAAAAATGTCTAATAAAGAAATGTTGCTATTTTGAGACAGATGATTACAATCAGTTTGGTGGCGAACAAGCTTCAGAAGTTTCTGAATGTGAGGGGACAAGTGACACTTCTGGTTAGTATCACATTCTCACTCATTACATTTAAAAATATGTATGAAGAAAATAGAATGTTGTTTAGTGTTTCAGATTAGTGTCGGGGTAGGGAAACTATTTGTGCAAAAGCTCTTTTTTAGGGAATCTAACCCTCTCAGATGCCAGAGTGGAACACCTTCAGGGAGCCATCAGGGAGATTAAGGTTGTATACAAGTTGATTGGTATTTAATAATTTAATAATAATAATAATGAATAATATAATATATTGCAATTCACCAATCATTTGATGTGGTCCGTGGATTACTTTTCTTTTTTCAGGCTTTTTTCCCTCTGTTTCCAACTGGTGATCTGGTCAGTAACGCACCTCCTGCATTAGATGAAGGAGCAAAGGCATACTTTTGGACAAGAGCATTGTTAATCTGTGGGGAGGGTAGTGTTAGATGCACTAGCAGATTTAAATACACTAAAAAGTGAAGCTAAACTCCAGCTACTACTTTATACAGTTGCAACAAACAAGTTTTGTTCCTTTTGAGATAAAGGTTTTACATCAATAAATAAAAGTTTATAATTGCACGCACCCCTGTCAGTGGTAAATGGTTTGTCTCAAACCTGTAACCACTACATATGCAGGACAGCTTGTTCTGTTGAAAAACAACAGACATACTGGCCGGATGACAAGGTACAATAAAAGAAAGAAAGACTAAAAAAGAAAACAAATGCAGACATCACATCTAATAAATGGTAAAGTGCAATATAAAAAATGTTTTCTTTTGGGTTTAATACTACAGGGTGGGCCATTTATATGGATACACCTTAATAAAATGGGAATGGTTGGTGATATTAACTTCCTGTTTGTGGCACATTAGTATATGTGAGGGGGGAAACTTTTCAAGATGGGTGGTGACCATGGCGGCCATTTTGAGGTCGGCCATTTTGAATCCAACTTTTGTTTTTTCAATAGGAAGAGGGTCATGTGACACATCAAACCTATTGGGAATTTCACAAGAAAAACAATGGTGTGCTTGGTTTTAACGTAACTTTATTCTTTCATGAGTTATTTACAAGTTTCTGACCACTTATAAAATGTGTTCAATGTGCTGCCCATTGTGTTGGATTGTCAATGCAACCCTCTTCTCCCACTCTTCACACACTGATAGCAACACCGCAGGAGAAATGCTAGCACAGGCTTCCAGTATCCGTAGTTTCAGGTGCTGCACATCAGAGTGATCAGCGGTCTCAGAGGCAGCGTGGGACAAACGCAGCATCAGAACAATGCTGCATCTACCTAGGAGAATATGACTGTTTTGGTTTTTTAATTCCTGAACATCTCTTTTAAGGCACCCATTCATTTTGAATAGTATATTAACACAGGCTTTAACACACCTGAACTTTTTTTTTTTTATCAAAACAGTGCTTTTTTTTTTACTATAGCTGAATTCATAGTTATTACTAGAAAAGAGAAGAAGATAAAAACATGTAGGCAACAGAGCTAGATGTGCAAACAATCGTCAAACACCCCCAATATAGAAATTCACACTGCTACTGTGGACCGCAGCATTATCTGTGTAAAGAAATCCAATCTAGATAAAGAGACCAGATCATAACTTAAAATTGTGATACTTCCAACCACATGATGGATGAGGGGCTTTGGGGGGGAACAACTGAAATCTGGGGGGGGTGCTGCCCACCCCACCCCAGCACCCCCCTAGAGCCAACCATGCTGAATTTACTTGTCTGGTGATATTGGGAGTCCCATTCACTGTTGCTGGTGCTATTGCAATTACGGCAGCCTGGACATCCTTCTAGACGTGCCTGTGCCTGGCTTGTTGTCAGTGCCTGCCGCTGTGGCTGCTATTGCAAACGCAGCATCCCTGGCATCCCTCCAGACATAAATGGGCCTGAATTGTCCATGCTGGGTGCCGTGGCTACTATACATGCGCTGACATTCCCTGGGCCGCAAGCTTAGCATTCTTGGGCTGCATGTGGGCTGCAGGTTAAACACCCCTGCACTCGTGTTTCTATAACTGGCATAACTCCCAACTGTCCCTGATTTCGAGGGACCGTCCCTGATTTGAAGCAATGTCCCTCTGTCCTTCTTTTCTCCTCATTTGTCCCTTATTTTGGTCTGATCTGTATAGTTGTATATAAAATGCACTATTTATCCTTCAAAAAGTGTTTCCCAGTGCTAAACTTTTCATCCAATTTTAAATTGCTGCATTTGTAAATTTCAAAAGCCAATAAAAGGAATAGAGGTAAAAAAAAAAACCCTTGTGTGCTTAACTAATCTTTTATTTTTGGTTAATTCTCCATTAAGGGGCGTGACAGGGGGTGTGTCCTATGCCTACATACTTTTGCTGGTAGGTGTCCCTCGTTCCCATCTCAAAAAGTTGGGAGGTATGCACTGGTGGTAAGCCATCAGCATCACAATCACACACGTGACCTCCTATTCTGCTGCCCAAATCTGAAGGATGTTGCACCACCACTGCACCATCACTAGCAGAGATTTTACTGTTTTTTTTAAGGCTAACACAAGAGTGACGTCTATTAGGGGAAAGTGAAAATTGAATTCCAGTGGTTCTGCTGCTGGTCAGGGAGGGTGCTGTAAGTGGCAAAATTTCCAGTGTCGCATGGTCCTAAGGAGACACTTTCCAATGACCATCAGAAGCAATTGCTGTTCTGCAACACTTTGCTGACCGAAAGTAAATGATAAACTCTATCCTACTCTTTTTTCTCTCTTCGCATTTTAAACTGGAGCCTGAGCAGCTTCCAACTAACTGGTTTTCTGATTCATTATACTCCTAATCAAAATGCTTTTATCATGCAAAAAAAAAAAAATGATTACACCTCCTGGTGGTACTTTGCATATACACCTACTGTATTCTACATATGTTGCTCATTTTATCCAAGCAGTAACACCAACAATTTGAATTGAAATTACAATCACTTTACTTATTAGGCATGTTTCTTTCTTCCAGCTCAGAGCATTGAAAGGGTTAATGTGGTCTCTATAACAGTTCTGGTGATGAGAGTGCTGTTTACTAAAACTGTGGTCTTCAACCTGATTCTGAGTTTCAAGGTGTTCATGTAAGGTGAGGTTTCATTTACTAGCTACATAAATTATGTGAGATGTTCCACAATTACATCAATGCCCAAAGCCATAGGGTACAAGTATGGAAATACACATTTCAAAACTATGTAATACATACACTATATTGTCAAAAGTATTAGGACACCTGCCTTTACACACGCATGAACTTTAAAGTGACACTAAACCTTCGTTTTATATTTTTTTAAAATAACAAACATGTCATACTTACCTTCCTCTGTGCAGCAGTCTTACACAGAGTGGCCCCGATCTTCTTCTTCTAGGGTCCCCCAGCGGCGCTCCTGGCTCCTCCTCTTCTGTCAGGGAATCTCTTTCCCTGGGGTCACCCATGCGGGCGCACTCCCGAGTCCTGTTTCTGCATCCATTAACACAGACAACAGGACTCAGCCCGGCCCCCGCATCACTGGACTTGATTGACAGCAGCGGGAGCCAATGGCTCCCCTGCTATCAATCTATCCAATCAAGAACCGAGACACCGACTGGAGGTGGTGGCCTTGTCCCCGACACGGGAACGATAGGGCTCAGGTAAGTAAAAGGGGGCTCTGGGGGGCAGCTGCAACTGAAAAAGTTTTTCACCTTAATACATAGAATGCATTAAGGTGAAAAACCATAAGGGTTTACAACACCTTTGAGATGAATTAGAGTGGAGACTGTGAGCCAGACCTTCTTGTCCAACATCAGTGCCTGACCTCACAAATGTGCTTCTGGAAGAATGATCAAACATTCCCATAGACACTCCTAGACCTTGTGGACAGCCTTCCCAGAAGAGTTGAAGTTGTTATAGTTGCATAGGGTGGGCCAACTCAATATTGAACCCTACAGACTATGACTGGGATACCATTAAAGTTCATGTGCGTGTTTACTTTTGACAATACAGTGTACATCCTTAGAACAGAAGAACCCACACTACTGAGCATGCAGATGACAGAGCACAACAAACCAGTACTTCAACCAAAATTGCACTTGGTAAACATTACTGTGATTTAGATAGATGTTTATATATACTTTTATGAGAAAATAATAATGTTGTATAGTTAGGCACAACAGTACAAACACTGACACAATGTTAAAATCACACCCATATGGTCCCATCTACCAATTCATAATCAGCCATGTAGGGATGGGCTAAATAACCCCCTGTTCGGTTCGCACCAGAACTTTCGAACATTGGGAAAGTTCGGAACCGAACAATGAACCCCATTAAAGTCTATGGGACCCGAATGTGAAAAACCAAAAGTGCCCATTTTAAAGGCTTATTTGCAAGTAATTGGGCATACAATGGTTATGGGGGTCCAGGTACTGCCCTGGGAGACATGTATCAATGAAAAAAAAGTGTGTAAAAAAAACATAATTTTTAACAAACTTCAGCCCAGGAAGGATTTACTATGTTAGGACCAGAGCACATTTTGCGATTCGGCACTGCGTCGCTTTAACTGACAATTGCGCGGTCGTGCAACGTTGTACCCAAACAAAATTTGCGTCCTTTTTTCCCCACAAATAGAGCTTTCTTTTGGTGGTATTTGATCACCTCTGTGTCATCTATGATCACTGCTATAAGCAAAAAAAGAGCGCCAATTTTGCAAAAAAACTATATTTCTTACTTTTTGCTAAAATACAAATGCAAAAAAAATATAAAAAAACTAATTTATTTATCGGTTTTGGCCGATATATAGTCTTCCTCATATTTTTTGGTAAAAAAGATCGCAATCAGCGTTTATTGATTGGTTTGCGCAAAAGTTGCCGCTTTTACCATGAGAATTCATTTCTGGCGTTTTTACTATTTTTTTTTTTTTACTGGTAATGGCGGTGATCTGATTTTTATTGGGACTTTGATATTGGGGCAGACATGTCGCACTTACACTTTTTTGGGGGCCAATGACATTTATACAGCGATCAGAAATTTAAATATCCACTGATTACTGTATAAATGTCATTGGCAGTGAAGGGGTTAACCTGGATGGACGCTCTAGGGATTAACTGTGTTCCCTGGACGTGTTCTAACTGTGAGGGGGCTGGGCTGTGAGGGGCATAAGAGATCTAACTAAAAAAAATCGTACACAGGAAGATGGCGCTATCCCTGGATGTGAAGATCCTCCTTTGATAAAAACTTATTATGAAACTTATTATAAGACAACCCCCAGTCATAAAACAGTAAAAATTAGGCAATAAGAATAGAGTGACGTAGTATATAAAACCTTGTGCGTAAAAATTAGAAAATAGTAAAAATTAGGTAATATGAATAAAGTGACAGTGTATATAAACCTTGTGCGTTACACATCAAAAAATAATTAATCCAAAATCCAGTATAATATTCATAAATAATACAAACCACATGTGCAAAGTGTTTCAAAACATGTAAAAAATATATAAGAAATATATATAAATATATAGATGAACATGTGGATATAAAAGATTTGTGGAACGAAAGTCTCTAGGTAATGTAAATCCAATGCTTGAAACAATGTGTACAGTGACTTTTCAGTGTTAGTTCATCATTCTCAAGGTGATCCGGTGACTCCACACTGTGCTCCCCTCCTGTGTCCCCACTCACCAGAGCTAGGTACCCCTGCAGGGGTAGCTCGCATGTGTTGAACCTTTTCCCGGTCAGCTCGGGGTGGCTCGTCTGTGCTGAACCTCTCTTTCGATCCCGATCTCCTGATTGGTCCGTCTGTGTTCAGGAATAGCGATCCACGGGAAAAATTCCTCCGGTGTATTGGTGTATAAAAAACGAAAATCCAATACAGTGTAATAACGAAAACTATTTATTTATATCCAAAGTTAAAAGTATTTAAAAGTATTTTAAAAGGTATCACATAATTGGGCTAATCGTGGCATGAAAAATGGAACTGCACTCCTCCCCACTCTAATTTTTTTTTTTTTTTAGTCCACCCTGCCTCTTAATCATCATTCTCGCCTAGGGGTGAATGATGTCCTTTCCCTGAAGCCTTCTGGGATATCATCATATATCCTTGTAGTCTGCAGGGGCATCCAGTGGCTGGTGGTGCGCATCATCAGGGGGGCAGCTGCCTGATCCCTCTAGAGACAGCTAGGCTCCTGATGACGTCTGAGAAGAACATGCCAATGCAGGATCCAGGCTGTATCACCTCAAAGCAGGACAATGCTGGATTCCCTGGGAGGGTGGGAAAATGAATCTAAGACAACCCAGAATAACAGGTAAAGGGGGAGTAAAGTGCACTGTCATGGGCAGGGCAACTGAGAAATTCAGGGTTTACAAACCATGTTGCTCATGCACATTAATGGTCACTCACTAGCCTGAAATGTAGCGGAGATTGATGGGCAATTGCATTCCAAACAATGGATGTACAGTAAGTATAAAGTTATGTTCCTGCATCAAGAAGCTTATACCTCCAGATATGTAAGAGAGTGGTGTGATGACATTATACAGGGGATTCCATGTGACAGAAAACAATGTAAAAATATCAAGAACGGCAACTGCAAAATGCAGTGGTTGAAGAAAATGTGGTGATTCCAGACAGGATACTTTTAGCATTATATGATTGATCATATGAAGCAACATCTCAAAAATGTAAAAAGTAAGGTTAGCAAAATATAATGAATCACTTCAACAAGTGAACATCACTCATACTGTATCTTGCACAGGTCTTTGGTTTATTCAGGGACACCGACTCTATATTATATGTCCTATTTGTGCTATTTAGTTGCAATACTTCCTATTATGTACACTTTGGTTGTATGAAGTGACTTAGGTCAATACAGTTAAAAGACACTTATTGAATCACTAGGCAGCTGTAATAGTTGGCTGAATATGAAGTGGTGGATGGATCATGAGTGTTTTTATTTGCTTTGACTTGGTGTCAGTGTGCTTGTTTGTACTGCTGTGCTTCATTATATCACATGTTAGTTTCGTAATAAACTTAATTGTATATTTCTACCAATCGGGTACAGATACAGTATATTTACAGAGGGTAATTGTGCTTTAAGTATTCAGTTGTGTGTATCAAGAGCATCTGTATGTTATTATGATAGTATGAGGAAAATGGATTTCAGCAGACAAATAAATAACCACCAAAGGGGCACAAGGGAGGTTGCAGTGTGGGCCCCATTTAGGAATGGTTTGAATGCATCTATAGCTCCTTTGTACAATGATAACTGCTTCCCAGTAAAGGCCAGAGAATCCTGACTGCTGTTTTCTCTTTGCAGTTTCTGGCAGATAAGATTTAATACACCTGCTTGAACATTACTGACGTCTATCCAGCTTCAGAAGCAAATTCTATGGAATACTTTAACTACGTAAATCTCTTCACGATGTCTCTACTCCACTTTTTTTAGTCTGGAAAACTTTTTTTTTATCTTTCTTTATCTAAATCTGAACAGACAATATATTTTATATGCTTGCTTTTGCTATTATGTAGAATGCTTCCTAATATTAGTGTTTTGTATGTCTCAAGAGCAATGCTTAATTGTTTCTTCCATGTATAATGATGGATAATCTAATAAATTACATTTATCACCTATGTTGTCAGTATTTCTTTAATACCTTGAATTTACAAAAAAAAATTGCACATAATGAGAAACCTGTACGTGGGGAATCTAGGTATCTTTGCTTTCCTAGATTTGGGTATACTCATATAAAACATACTAATGCTATCAAAAAGCAGTTTTCTTATACCTCCTTGGCCTACCAGCCCACTTGCCGTGAGGGAGCCCGGAGAGTGCACATCACTGTCCAGTGTGCACCCTTACAAAGCGGGATCCGAAGTGCTGAGTTTGGGAGTGCCGACAGCCAGAGTCACCTGGGTGCAGAGTAGAGAATGGACTAATCACTATGTGTTACCAGATAGTGAGCTGCAGCAGCACTGGAGCTAGTAAACTGCTGCTGTAGGGATTCTACTGCTAGAGAAAGAGACTGAACCCTTTAGGAACTGACCATACAGACATCTAGTAGCCTTCTTTGCAGCCTGCAGGTGTGACTGGGACTGTACTCGTGTGCACCAATAGTACAACTGGGCACCAATGCTAGCCATCTGAAGAGATAGGACTAAATACTGCTGCTTTACAGGTGCTGCACAGAAAACTTAGCTATTGCTTATGCTAAGAGGTACCTCTCAGGGGACATTGCGATATATCCTAGCCATTCTCCTAGAGTGCACTCTAAATTAGTTATAGCATTATTATTTACATTGCAGTTAAGGCTTCTATGCACTGTTTATTGCAGGCTTTGCTGATTCCATTCTATTGGTACAGAGCTCTATTCTAAGTTACCTTGGCATAGTGTCTAGTGGACTGTGTCTGAACCTATCACCTTCTGTGTCCTCATTTATGCTCAAACCACCATTTATTCTAACCCATACCAATACATTGAGTTTATTTACCACTAAACAGTCTTGTGTCTATTCTTGATATTAATTCCCAGCCAAGTTAAAGGTATTAAAAGCTAAAGGCATGTGTTCTTATAAGTGCTTGCAGCAACTTTCATTCAGCCAGGTGTGTTAGAGGGGCTAAGGTTGTTCTTGGAGTTGAGGCACAGAACCGGGAATCCAAATTACCAAGCAGCTCCTGCGGGGGTAGAGCTACACCATTTTGATAAAAAATGCTTATTTTCATGTATAGAACACAGAAAAAGCAGATGGCTGTATTTAGATGAAGGTCACCATAGAGACATTAGTATTAAGTGAGTGATATGCGGCAAGCTTTGTGTTGAGGTTTTCTGCTGAACAAGTTCTGCTATGAGCTGTGGTTGGACTATACAGCTTGAATAAAGGAAAGTCAAACCTAGCAAAACTTGTGGGTGGCCAAGTTCCTCGTTCTCACTTAGCAGAGGAAGAAATGTCAAACCTGTTGACAAGCTATATGTTTGTACTTTGAGTTAAAAACATGCCAGAAAAAAATATCAATGGTTGTAGTTTGCCTAACATGTAGTATATTATATTATATATTATGTAGTATAAGGGTCCCCTGGTAGGTATTAAAAATCTGTACATCTTTGTAAAATGTTAATAAATGTTAGTGGCAATTGGGGGCTGAGCTGCTGCATTGCCCAGAGCAAGAATATCCACCTTTCTGTATTTGCCAGTCTGAGACGGTAAAACAAAGAATAATCTGTGAGATCTTGTGTAGCGGTTCTTCATATATTTAAGGTGAAACAAATACTTTTTTTCCCATAAAGATTTTTATCAATACTTTAAAATACAGTATGTTTGTGCTACCAAATATCATTGTTGTTCAAAATTGCATACAGTAGGTTTGAAAAGCATTCAT
>BLSH010160085.1:723881-739342 GCA_018402905.1 Glandirana rugosa
ACGCTAAGACGCGACGCAGCGAAATTGACTGTTAACGCGCCAGCACGCTGCAACATGGGTTTGCTTTAAACGCAGGAAAAAAAGGGTGTTTATCTCGAAAGAAAACCACCACAAACTAGTGGCAAATTTCGTTTGGGTACAACGTCGCACGACCGCGCAATTGTCAGTTAAAGCGACGCAGCGCAGAATCGCAAAAAGAGCTCCGGTCCTAAAGCTGGAAATCCTTCCGGGGCTGAAGTGGTTAATACATCATAGTCAGATGCAGGCCGAATCTATAATGAAAGGCTGCCCTTTTTTTTATTATTTTTTTTAGCTGGCAAGTGCAATTGTGTTGCCAATAGTTTTAGCCAGATGTCAAACATCAAATTAATGAGTATGTGCACCAGTTTTTTCTCTCCTTACTTAATGCAATCCAGTGTGGTAGTCCATGGAAGTAATGTTTATTTTTACTCTTTGCTTAATTAATCTTTCCAGTAAAATGTAAAATGTTTTTTTCTCAAAAGAAACAACTATGGTTTCGGAAATCTGGTGCTTCAGTTGGTAATGTAAACGTTTTTGCTGAAATTGTAGAGAACTATATGTGCAGTATTTCTTTCAATGTCCTGGTGATCTGACCTGTCCGTCACTATGCAATGCATACTAGCACATTATGCCTTTACCTTGCAGGTTTTTTTTTTTTTTAAACATGCCCAAGTTTACTACCACTTTAAGCATCTGCAGCTACTGTAAAGAAAGAAACACAATGGATTTATCCAACCATAGGTTACATAATTTGGCATATTATCCTCCTCTAGGTCAACTATGAGGATCTGTAAATCAGGATAACAATTTTAATTTAAAGATTAATGTTGGTTAATCTAATTAGCAAAAATGGAAGAAATACAAATTGCAATATGGCCATGTAAAAGTCTAGCATGGTATGATGATGATAATCAGTATGTATCATTTGCTGCCATCTAGTGGCGGAGAAACAGATGACATGTGCATCTTTGTGTACATGCATGTTGGAAGCCAGGCTAGGTTATCCAAAAGGCAGAGCTACAGGAGCAATTTTTACCCACCAGGTCTTTGAGGCGAAACAATTTTTAGACTGGCTACTTGGTGTAATGATCTACCTGCTATAATCACTGGATAAAAATTAGTGCTGTAATAGGGGAACGTTATTTTCATCATCCCTGTAGATGCAAGTCAAAATGATCACTATCATGAAATACTACCATGCACTATCAATATACACTATCATACAATAAACCTAAGGACAGAGTAAAACAATCCTGATATGCTAATTCTAGCTCTGTAAACTTCTTTGAAAAGCTAGTCACACAGCAAGAAAATTGATTTGTGAATGCTCTCTGTACACAAACTTCATCCTGCTAATGGCGATGATCAGCAACTTATAATGGGATTGCAATAGTGCGGCAGGAAATCTGACACTAACTGATGCTGGGGGAAACTGACACTGACATCACAGGTGACACTAATGCACTGATCAGTGCTAATAATATACACTGTCACTGTACTCATGACACTGGCTGAGAAGGGGTTAACATTTAGGGTGATCAAGGGGTTAAATGTGTGCCTAACAATGAATAATGTGCATATTATGTGCTGCTTTTTACTAGAGATCATTCCCTCTGCACAGTGCCCTGTGTTGATTGTCAACACAGGGCTCTGGGCTGTGATTGTTCATTTATCTAGAATAATTTCTCACTCCTAATAAAATGCTCAGATGTGTTTCTGTGCACAAGACTATCAGCACTGCAAGTCCCCTTGTATGGCCCTATACTTTTGTCATGGCCTCCATATTGCCTTAACAAAGTGTGTGTAACTTATGAAAAGGCTCTTATCTGCCGCTACTACCAATAGTGTTTGTAGTTTTTGAACTAATAAATATAATTTAGAAAACACAGCTCCAAACTACATTACACTATTTTACTACTCCTACTACTAAAATAGATAAGTATGCTCTGTTTTTAGATTATAGATTATACAGTATGTTAACCTGGGTGGTTAAATACTAACGTAAAAGGCATATTAATGAGAAAAAAACAATCCTTTAAAAAACAAAAGGCTGAAGGGTCACCATCGGCATTCCAAAACTACAAAGAATGCAATAAGAAATGCAAGCGTCAAATCAGGGCAGCTAAAATAGATTATGAAAGTCCTATTGCTGAGTAGAGTAAAAAAAATCCCAACAAATTTTACAATATATTAATAGTAAAAAGGAGAGGTCGGAACATAATGGCCCCTTAAAAGTTGTAAGTGGGGTGCTCCGGGGCTCTAGCCTGGGACCAATTCTGTTTACCTTGTTCATAAATTATATAAAGGTTGGATTAAATAGTTCAATCTCAGTGTTTGCTGATGATGCAAAGCTAAGCAGGGCAAAAACTTCAAAAAGGATATAGCAAATTTACAAGAAGACCTACATGAAGTTACTCACTACAAGGAGGATCTCTGGAGGAATTGAGGATGGAAAAGGATCTGGGGGTCCTAGTAGATGACAGACTCAGCAATAGCATGCAATGCCAAGCTTCAGCAAGCAAGACCAGCAGACTATTAGAATGCATTAAAAAGAGTATTTATTCAAGAGATAAAACTATACATTTACCACTTTACAAAACTCTGGTTTGGAAACATCTTGAGTATGTCATCCAGTTTGGTCACCAATCTTGGTGTGCTGGAACTGAAGAGAGTCCAGAGAAGGGCAACAAAGCTAATAAGGGGGCTGGAGGACCCCAGTTATGAGGAATGACTACAAACATTATAATGATTCTCCTCGCAGAAGAAATGCTTGAGAGAGGATATGATCACAATATGCAAATCTTTGAATGGTGACTCTCTAGTATTGGGAAAAAACTATTTAACCTAGTGTCTCTAAAGAAGACATGCAGTCACACAATGAATTTGGACGAAAAGTGGTTCAGACTTAAACTGCATAAGGGGTCCTTTACTGTTAGATCAGTAAGGATGTGGGACTGCCTGCCAAAATTGGTAGTGTCAGAGGGGAGTGTAGATACATTTAAAAAAACGTATAGATATCTTTCTTGGAGATGGTAGACATACACTTACACACACACATATATACTCATTTAGGTTGAACAGGATGGACTGGTGTATTCAACCTTACCAACTATATAACTTTTAATATTCAGGGGATGTAGCACTTTAGGACCACATGCAACAGCCAGTTATCTTAAACATTAAAGTCTTTATTTTTCTTTAAGCAAACACAAAAGAGCTTCCAGCAGCAAAACAAACTTCAGAAAATGCAACACAAAAAGTCTGCTTATCCTCAGCACAAGTCAAACTATCAAATAAGCAAAACCAGGAAGGTTTTACCCCAGGGTTAGCAGCGTCCAGCTTCAGACGTTTTGTAGCACATGTGTAACACAGAGCAGGGTCTCCTTTCCACTCCTACACACACCACCAAACCTAATACTAGAAACTTCCTGTTGTATGTCCTACTTCCTGGAGGCTGCTTAACTTAGTAGGGACTGGAGTCCCCATAGTCAGGGGTGGAGGTTCTTTTCCCACCTGAATGTCTCTCCGAACCTCCAAAATTCCGGGTTCAAAATACATCTCTACTAATACCAAGAGGGCTGCAAGTCAGTCCTGTCCTTACATGGCTGACTCCTGAGTACATACACATTTCCCTTAAAGGGGCCATAACCCAAATATTGGGGCCACATAGCACACGTCCAGGGCTCCAACCATAGTTTAATTTGTGTGGTGATATACTGTATATGGCATTTTGGAAATTATTGACTTTATTTTCATATCCACTTATTTTGCACATGTTGGACAATATCCATATTTATACCTAGGGGCAGTGATCAGAACTACCAGGGTCGCAAAGGTCACACTTGCAACTGGGCCCTGGTGTTCCACCACTGTCTGTGGGCCCCAGCAGGGTTGCTTGCCACAGGACTCTGAGCTGAGAGCATCTCATTCATACAGCTCAGAGCCTGCACTGACAGTTCCCCCTCCCTCCTCCCTTGCAGGGATGGGAGAAGAAAGAGCTAATCTGCTCCTTCTCCTCCCACCACTCTCCTCCTGTGTGCACCGCAGGAAGTGTGAAGCTAAGCAGCTGAATTTGATCATTCAGCTGCTGGGTTTCATACTTCCTGTGGTGCACACAGGAGGAGACGGGCAGGAGGAGAAGGAGCAGATTGGCTCTCTTTTCAACCATCCGTGTGAGGGAGGAGGGAGGGGGACCTGTCAATGCAGGCTCTGGCCTGTATGAGAGGGACGCTCTCAGCTCAGAGTTCTGCTGAGGAGGCAATGATAGGTGGGCACTGATAGGCTGCACTGATGAGCACTGATAGTTGGCACTGATAGGCAGCACTGATAGGCGGCACTAATGGGCACTGATAGGCAGCACTGATGAGCACTGATAGTTGGCACTGATAGGCAGCATTGAAGGGCACTAATAGGCAGCGTTGATAAGCACTGATAGGTGGCACTGATGGGTACTGACAGGTGGCATTGATGAGCACTGATAAGTGGTACTGATAGGCAGCACTGATAGACAACACTGATGGGCACTGATAGACGTCACTGATGGGCACTGATAGGTGGCACTGGCACTGATGGGCACTGATAGACGGCACTTAAGGGCATTGATAGGCAGCACTAATAGGCGGCACTGATTAGCACTGAGAGACAGCATTGATGAGCTCTGATAAGCAGCACTGATTGGCTGTGTGAATGTTGTGAGCAAAGCCATGATGGCTGAAATGCGTTAACTTCTACCGTGTATCTTGTGGAGATATTATAAATCTGGACTGATTAAGAACATGTATGGAGTTGCGGATTGTCCTCATCTACTCATTACACTGGCAGCAGAGCAACTGCACATCCTGCACCTGACAGCTCAGGAGGTGTTTCATTGAATTGGGGTAGTAGCACCTTTCTTTGTTGTTTAAGCACTGATGGGCACTTATAGGCAACACTAATGGGCACTGATAGGCGTCATTGATGGGCACTGATAGGTGGCACTAATAGGTGGCACTGATAGGTGGCATTGATGAGCACTGATAGGTGGCACTGAAATGCAGCACTGATGGGCACTGATAGGTGGCACTGATGGGCACTGATAGGCGGTACTGATAGGCAGCACTGATAGGCACTGATGGGGCTGCACTGATATTCAGGGCCCTGATGATTAGTGCTCTGATTATCACTTTAACCACTTCAGCCCCGGAAGGATTTCCAGCTTTAGGACCGGAGCCCTTTTTGCGATTCGGCGCTGCGTCGCTTTAACTGACAATTGCACGGTCGTGCGACGTTGTACCCAAACAAAATTTGCGTCCTTTTTTTCCCACAAATAGAGCTTTCTTTTGGTGGTATTTGATCCCCTCTGCGTCATTTCTGATCGCTGCTATAAACAAAAGAAGAGCGACAATTTTGCAAAAAAAAACAAATTTCTTACTTTTTGCTAAAATACAAATCCAAAAAAAAAATATAAAAAAACATTTTTTTTCACAGTTTTTGGCCGATTTATATTCTTCCTCATATTTGCGATTAAAAAGAATCGCAATCGGCGTTTATTAATTGGTTTGCGCAAAAGTGGTCGCGTTTACGGATGATGAGAATTCATTTTTGGGGTTTTTATTTTTTTTTTATTTTTTACTATTAATGGCGGCGATCTGCAATTTTTAACGGTACTGCGATATTTCGGCGGACATGTCGGACCATTTTGACACTTTTTTGGGACCATTGGCATTTATACAGCGATCAGTGCTATAAAAATGCACTGATTACTGTGTAAATGCCATTGGCAGTGAAGGGGTTAACCTGCAGGGGGCGCTCTAAGGGTTAAGTATGTTCCCTGGGCGTGTTCTAACTGTGGGGGGACTGCCCTGGCTGGGGAAGGGAAGTGGTCACAGCCTTCGTATACAGGAAGGCTGTGATCACAGCCCTTCCCCCTTCACAGAACGGAGGTCCGTGTTTACATACACGGACCTCCGTTCCTTCGCTCCGGGGGGGCCATCGCGGGTAGCCGGCGGCAATCAAAGCCGCCGTACCCGCTCCCTGGCCCTCCCCGAACACAGTGAGCGCGCGGGCGCGCCTCCGGCGGCGTGCGCGCGCTCACTAGGCGCGATCACACGGCCGCCGTCATATGACGGCGATCCGCGTTACAGAGCCACTTTGCCGCCGTCAATTGCCGATTGGCGGTCGGCAAGTGGTTAAACAATGTACTGACAGCCTTGCTGGTTATCAGCTCTCCTTTCCTCACACAGACACAGTGTGGGAGGAAAGGACTGCCAATAACTGGCAAGTCTGTTTACATGTGATCAGCTGAAGGACACAGCAGTCACAGAGTGCTCTGGATGTGCGCCCCAGGGGGCACGTGAGAGGCAGGGTTCTGGAAGGATGTTAATGGATGTCCTCCCAAAACTGGAAGCCCGGGACTCAGATTGAAGGGGGAGGGGGGTCAGGGGGCCCCTTCATAGTTTCTAGCACCGGGGCCCTGAAGGTTCTAGTTACGCCCTCTAACTAGAGTTTCCAAGCTACATCTGTTCATTTCTGATTTATGGTAGATTTCCTAACACAGGTGATAGTCATCTGGCATGCCGTACATGAAAATTAAGATACTCTGGCACTCGTTTAGTAATGGATAAGGATTTACGATTGCACATTGCTATTGAACCAGAAAGAAAACTGCATTAACACAGAATTTACTATGCACCTGCAATCTGCGCACACACAAGCTACAAGTTGTTTATGCAGGATTTAATGTTAAAGGTAGTGTGCATGGAAATGTGTGCTTAGAATACAGATATGATTTTCTCCAATTTTGTTGAATCTATCTAACCACATTAAGTATGCTCAACAGTCACTAAAGGACACTGTAAAAAAAAAAAGCATTAATCTGTTAAAATCTTCAGTGAACCACAGAGGGCTATTATACTGTGCATGCATGGATCATTTTGCAGCATAGCTTGGCACTTGTGCTTTTCATTGCTCTGTGAGCTGGTCACATTTTGTTTCCAATTTAATTAATTTTGCATAAAAATGTGAGCGTGTGCATTCTGTGATGCAGCTTACAGAAACAAAAGGCACAAAGACAACATTATGCACACTCCTTATGAGAACCTCTGGCTGGATTTCCTTTCACTTGCTGTTCCGTCTATGGGGCAGGAAGTGAGGGAAAATCTCTAGAGGCAAAAACAGCAATAAAGTCCAGGCAGAGGTTCACCATATCTCTAGGGAGATAAACTAGGGAAAACAGCAGAGACTTTACATCTGTTTTGAGTTTTCACTTTTGCTCAAAAATGAAAAATGTGGTTGTAAACCCTTACATATACCCAGTCAAGTGATTGGCCTCAGGTGATATACAGAGATGAAACAGAGCCTTCTACAAAATTGTACTTGTTCATCTGCAGTCTTCTCTACAGCTATTCAAAGAGCAGAATTTATAAAGCTTATCTGAGCTGTCAGAAAACAGTGGGCGGAGAGCTGAAATTACACTCTACAGAGCTCAGTGAGGAGAACTCTGGGAGCTGATTGGAGGGAAGGGACACACCCCCCTCACAAAGCACACAGGAAGAGAGCTGAGGCTGTCAATCAGCTGGAGGTCCCTCCCCGTCACCATTTTTCTCTTGGAATCAGGAAAACTTGTAAGAAGAGTTTCATGTTGATGGTAGAGGAACGGGGCAGCAGACAGATATGACTGCAAGTGCACTTAAAAGTGCACCTGGAAGTGCAGTTGCTGTAGGTCTGAAAACAGAATTGTTGCTTGCACATTATTGGATGATAAAATCAGCAGAGCTTTACCCCTCATTTCAGATCTTCCCCTCAGATCTACCACGACTGCACTTCCAAGTGCACTTCTAAGTGCACTTGCAGAGCACTTGTAATGCGAAGTGGATTTGCCTTTAGTAAATGAACCCCATAGTGTTCTTAATTGAGACAAGTACACACTAGAGGGATATGCTTTCTGCATACCCCATGTCTGAGGTATACAACCATTTTAAAGGCACACAAGAAAAGTAGCTTTTCTGGTAAATGGTAAATTTGCACCCTGGATTCAGGCTTTGCCTGGTGTAATTTGAGATGCAGCTCTTTTTCCAGGGTCACTGCCACATATGGGACACAGCCTGGAAGAGAAAACTGCTAGAGCAGGGTATGAAGGTAATGTGCCAGCATCTGTGTAAAGAGAGATACATTGTTTTCAAGTGCCACCTAGACTCCCAGCAGTGTACCTGTGCGAGTGTGCTCACTAAAAATTCAGACTTAAGCTGAAAACATGTGAAAATGTTCACATAAATGTGAATAATTTAAATAATGGTTGTAAGCATCATTTTAAGTGTAGTTTCTAATTATAATTGTACATGGTAGTCCTGTTTACTGGTGATTCTTTTTTTGATTGCTATACAGTTCTTTGCCTGAATGAATAAAATCAGGGGTCTGCAATGTCTAATGCCCCGTACACACGATCCAAAAATCGGACGACAGATTGTCAAACTTTTTTCGCTTAGTCACAAGTAGAAATTAAACACTTCAGCCCCGGAAGGTTTTACCCCCTTCATGACCAGGCCATTTTTTGCTATACGGCACTGTGTTGCTTTAACCACTTGCCCACTGGGCACTTAAACCAGTTTAGCGCCCCCCCTAGTAATAGGTGCTTATTTTTTGAGATTTTTGTTAGGAGAGGCAAAATCTAGTCAGGCCTGACAGTGTGTAGGCCTGAATGTTTTGATCTGGACAGGGGAGTGGCTCAGGGAGAGCCGGAGATTGCAGGAAGGAACACCCCTGGGATACTCCTCCCCTTTGGGGCTAGAAGGTTCTGGAAAAGGGGATGGATGAGGAGGTGTCACTTTCTGATGTAGCCCTGACCAATCCTTAACCTTGATTGGCAGGGGACAGGCCTCCTTAAATACTGTGATCTGCCCAGCTGGGGGAAGAGAGTGTCAGGTGGAAGAGGGGAGAATCTAGCAGAGGGTCTGTGGAGACCTCACCTGGGAGGGAGCCCCCAGTCTGGGGGGGGGGGCTGACCTTGAGGCCTGGAGGCTCGGATGCAGCCAGGAGTTGAGTCGGATCCTGGAGCAGCACAAGGGAACAGGAGAGCAGCAGAGAGGCTACATTAAAGACTATTTAAAGGAACCACCGGTGTCGGTGAGTGACAGACCCTGGGAGCTGGATGAGAAGGCTGGAGCAGGCTGGGAGGAGATAGCGGACAGTCTGTGGAGGTCAGAGGAGCCAGTCCGGGGAAGGAGTGTCACTGGACAGCAAGGAGGCTGAAGCGGCCTGGAAGAGGATGAGCAGGGAGTTGTAGTCCCTCAATACCCCGTTATCACCAACGTACTTTGCTACACAATAAAGGGCCCATGGCTTCTCAATCGGGAGTCCGTGGCCCTTACCTGTAATGGGTGGTCCAGCGGTCCTGCTGGTAGAAGTGCAGGCCTCAACATGTGCTAGCTGGGGTGGATAAAGAGGTGTCATGGAGGCCTGATAAATTGCCTTTCAGGCAAGGAAACTAAGCAGCGTGCTGGAGAGAAGAGAGGAAAGAAATGGTTGACAATTGTTTGTGCTGGAGAAAGTTGGAGTGTATATACTGCAGATGATATAGAAGGTCCCGTGATCTAATTCTTTGAGCTTCCCACAGTTATCCCTTCTCCCTATGCAAGTTTATCCCCTAAATAACCGGCCCGTTCCGTGACTTCAGATGTGTGAGAAATGGTGTGATTGAGGGCAGCGGGCAGGTGAACCACAAATACCAGCCGCCCCTAAGGGGGGACATGGCTACACCCCCTTCCTAACCAGACTACTTTTCAGCTTTCAACGCTCTCACATTTTGAATGACAATTACTCAGTCATGCAACATTGTACCCATATGAAATTTTTGTCCTTTTTTCACACAAATAGAGCTTTCTTTTGGTGGTATGTGATCACCTCTGGGTTTTTTATTTTTTGCGTCATAAATGAAAAAAGCCTGAAAATTTTGTAAAAAAATGCAGTTTTCTTTGTTTCTTTTATAAAAGTTTGCTAATCAGAAATTTTGGACAAAATATATACTGCTGCATATCTTTTGTAAAAATAACCCAAATCAGTGTAAATTATTTGGACTTTGTGAAAGTTATAGGGGTTGATTTACTAAAGGCAAATAGACTGTGCACTTTGCAAAGTGCAGTTGCACTCTCCATGTGCATTTGCTCCCGAGCTTAGTAAATGAGGTAAAGCTTCACTTTGCATGGAGTACCCAATCAAGAGCAAGAAAAATAAAAAAAAAAAACATAATTTTTGCTTGCACATGATTGGACGATGGAAGTCAGCAGAGCTTCTGCTCATTTACTAAGCTCTGGAGCAACTGCACTTGCAGAGTGCAACCTCACATTGCAAAGTGCAAAGCCTATTTGCTTTTAGTAAATCAACCCCATAGAGTCTACAAGCTATGGTGCCAATCATTGAAAATTGATCACACCTGATCACACCTAATGTACTGATGGCCTATCTCAATTCTTGAGACACTCCCAAGCCAGGAAAGTACAAATACTCCCCAAATTACACATTTTTAGAAAGTAGACAGTCCAATGTATTTAGTAAGAGGGATGGTGAGTTTTTGAAGTAGTAATTTGTTCCCACAATTCTTTCCAAAATGAAGATTTTTTTTCTTTTATTTGTTTTCACAAAATTGTCATATTAACAGGTTATTTCTCACATATGGTATCTGCATACCACAAATTACACCCCAAAACACATTCTACTACTCCTCCTGAGTATGGTGATACCCCATGTGTGAGACTTTTACACAGCCTGGCCACATACAGAGGCCCAACATTCAGGTAGCACCATCAGGTGTTCTAAGGGCATATATTTCAAATCTAATTTGAATACCTATTACACTAATGTGAGTCACTGATGGGCACTGGTAGTGGCATGGATGTGGCATGGATGAGCACTGATGTGGCATGGATGTGGCACGGAGGAGCACTGACATGGCATGGATGTGACACGGATGAGTACTGATGTGGCATGGATGTAGCATGGATAAGCACTGATGTGGCATGGATGAGAACTGATGTGGCATGGATGAGCACTGATGTGGCATGGATAATCACTAATGTGGCATGGATGAGAACTGATGTGGCATGAATGTGGCATGGATGAGCACTGATATGGCATGAATGTGGCAAGGATGAGCAATGATATGTCACGGATGAGCATGAATGAACCATGGATGGGGATGGGTGAGCATGAATGAGCCATGGATGGAGATGTATGAAACATAAATGGGGAAGGATGAGCCATGAATGGGGATGGATGAGCCATGGATGGGGATGGATGAGCCATGGATGGAGCACGGATGAGCCATGGATGGAGCATGGATGGATGGATGGATGAGCCATGGATGGAGCAAGGATTGATGGATGAGCCATGGATGGAGCATAGGTGCATGGATGAGCCATGGAGCATGCATGGAGCACAGATGGAGCATGGATGGATGAATGAGCCATGGATGGAGCACGCATGAAGCATGGATGTATGGATAAGCCATGGATGGAGAACACATGGAGCATGCATGCAATATGGATGGAGGATGGATGGATGAGCCATGGATGGAGCATGCATGGAGCATAAATGGAGCACGCATGCAGTATGGAAGGAGCACAGATGTATGGATGGATGGAGCATGAATGGAGCACACATGGATGAATGGATGAGCCATGTATGGAGCATGGATGGAGCTTGCATGGATGGATGAGCCATGTATGGAGCATGGATGGAGCTTGCATGGATGGATGAGCCATGTATGGAGCATGGATGGAGCTTGCATGGCGCATAGATGTATGGATGAGCCATATATGGAGCATGTATGGGGCATGGATGCAGCTTGCATGGAGGATGGATGGATGGATGAGCCATGTATGGTGCATGGATGGAGCTAGCATGGAGCTTGGATGGATGGATGAGCCATATATGGATTATGTATGGGGTATGGATGGAGTTTGCATGGAGCATGGATGAGCCATGGCTGGTTACAGCTGTGGGCAGGATCTGACGTTCCCACAGCGCTGCTGCACCCGATCTCTCCCGTCTCCTTACACGCTGTTCCAATCGGCATGAAGAGAGGGGAGAATCCGAATGGGACAAGCTCTGGTTTATTTACAAGTGATCACGCCATCATTGGACAGCATGATCACGTGGTAAAGGGCCGCTTTCATTGGCCCTTTACCCTGATCCGTGACACTCCAGGTCCGGGAGATCCGACGGTAACAGAGATTCCCATGTGCGTGCCCCAGGGGGCGCCTGGGAGCATGATTTTGGGAGGACGTCATATGACGGTCTGCCAGAGTTATCCAACCGCACTGTAGCCGTCATTCGGTCGGCAAGTGGTTAACTGAAAATTGCACGGTTGTGTGACACTGTACCCAAATAAAATCAATGTCCTTTTTACCCACAAATAGAGCTTCCTTTTGGTGGTATTTGATCACCTGCGGTAAACAAAAAAAGACAATTTTGAAAAAAACACATCCAATAAAAAAATGTAACAAATCTATAATTTCTTCATCAGTTTAGGCCAATATGTATTCTGCTACATGTTTTTGGTAAAAAAAAAATCCCCAATAAGCGTATATATATTGATATTGATTTGCGCAAAAGTTATAACGTCTACAAACTAAACTATGGGATGGATTTATGGACTATTTTACTAGTAATGGCGGCGATCAGTGATTTTTAGCATGACTGTGACATTGCGGCAGACAAATCTGACACTTTTTGGGGTCCAGGGACACCAATACAGTGATCAGTGCTAAAAAAAAAGCACTGTCACTGTATAAATGACACTGGCAGGGAAGGGGATAACATCAGGGGTGATCAAAGGGTTAAGTGTGCTCCTAGGTAGTGCTTTCGAAGCTGTGGGGGGATGCTGTGACTGGAGGAAAACAGAGATCCATATTTCTGCTTAGCGGAAACACAAGATCTCCATTTTCTTCCCTCACAGAACGGCGGTCTGCCTCTCCTGTGAACAATCAGTCAACAGGCTGTTGGATGACCATCGTTGGCCAACAATGGACCCGTGTGTACGAGCCATAAGGCCTCATGTACACTGCTGCTGGTAAACGGACGTTTTGGGGCAGTTGGGCATTTTTTTCAGATGCCCCTGAACTCTCCTCTATGTTCTCTTATCAGTACATTTACACAGGGTCATTTATAGTCGTTTCTAGTCAGTTACATAGTTACATCAGCGAGGTTGAAAAAAGACACAAGTCCATCAAGTCCAACCTATGTGTGTTTTTTATGTCAGTATTACATTGTATATCCCCCAATGCTGTGGTCCCTTAGGTGTGCATCTAGTAGTTTTTTTAAATGATCTATACTCCCAGCAGAGACTACTGCTTGTGGAAGAAAATTCTGCATCCTCACTGCTTTTACCGTAAAGAAATCTCTACGCATTTTAAGGTTAAACCGCCTTTCCTCTATTCTTAGTGAATGGCCGCGTGTCGTTGTGTATTCCCTTGCGCTGAATAGTTTTGTCCCTATAGTGGGGTCACCAGTACAGTATTTGTACATTGAAATCACATCCCCTCTCAAGCATCTTTTCTCCAGAGAGAATAAGCTCAGTGCTTGTAATCTTTCCTCATAACTGAGGTCCTCCAATCCCTTAATTAGCTTTGTGGCCCTTCTCTGAACCCTTTCCAATACCAGGACATCCCTCCTGAGGACTGGTGCCCAGAACTGGACGGCATATTCCAGGTGCGGCCTCACCAGAGACTTGTATAGTGGGAGAATTATTGATTTATCCCTGAAGTTAATCCCTTTCTTGATGCATGCCAACACTTTGTTAGCTTTGCTTGCAGCAGCTTGGCATTGCATGCCACTGCTGAGCCTGTTCTCTACTAGGACCCCTAGGCCTTTTTCCATCCTATATTCCCCCCAGAGGCTCTCCCCCTAGTGAGTAGTTTGGGTTCATGTTCTTGGTACCCAAATGCATTATCTTACATTTTTCTACGTTAAATCTCATTTGCCACTTGTCTGCCCACCCCATTCATGTATTCAGATCTTCTTGCAAGGTTTCCACATCCTGTGGAGAACGTATTGCCCTACTTAGTTTGGTATCATCCGCAAATATTGAGATTGAGCTCTTCACCCCATCCTCCAAATCATTTATGAATAAATTGAATAGGATTGGTCCCAGGACAGAACCTTGGGGAACCCCACTTTCTACCCCAGACCATTCTAAGTATTCACCATTTATCACTCTCCCCTGCAGCCATTTTTAAATCCAGGTGCTCACCCTTTGATCTTTGTTGAGGGATCTTAGTTTGTACAGTAAACATTTATGGGGAACTGTATCAAATGCTTTTGCAAAATCCAGATACACCACATCTACATGCCTTCCTTTATCTAGATGGCAGCTCACCTCCTCATAGAAGGTTAATAGATTGCTTTGGCAAGAACGATTCTTCATGAAACCTTGTTGATTGCTGCTAATGATACCATTCTCGTTACAATAATCTTGTATGTAATCCCTTATTATTCCCTCCAAGAGCTTGCAAATGATTGATGTTAAGCTAACTGGTCTGTAGTTCCCAGGGACATATCTTGGTCCTTTTTTATATATTGGTACTACATTGGCTTTCCTCCAGTCAGCTGGTATCATACCAGTTAGAAAACTGCTCTTAAAGATTTGGTACAAAGGTCTGGCAATAACTTGGCTAAGTTCCTTAACCGCCTCAGGACCGCCCACCGTCAAATGACGGCGGAGCGGTCCTGCTCTCACAGTGGGTGGACGTCATATGACGTCCTCCCTTTAAGCCGGGATTGCGCGCGATCGGGCGCGCACATCCCGGCTCTGTCGGTGGCGGTGTGTCCCCAGGACACCACTCGTCAACGACTGCGGTAAACAGCCATTGGGCACGGCTGTTTACCACGTGATCGGCCGTGACAAAGTCACGGCTGATCACAAAACGGAATTCCCCGATCTACACTGCGCACGTCCCAAGGAACACTGCCTGCCACCCACAGTAAAGAACAGCCATTGGTCAGCGGCTGTTAGCATGTGATCGGCTGTGATCCATTCACAGCCGATCACAAATGTAAACACTGGTTGGTAACTAGCTGTTACCAGCTCTTCTCTCCTCACACACCGTTTCCAGTGTGAGGAGAGGAGAGCCTGGATCAGTGAGTTACCAGTCTGTGTTTGTTACTGTACAACACCTGCCACATCACCCCTGCCCCCCCCATTGCACCTGTCACCCAATCAGTCACCACATCTGCCCCAATAAAGGGCACCTGTCACCCATCAGTGACCTGTCACCCATCAGTGACCACCGCCTGTCACCCATCAGTGACCACCGCCTGTCACCCATCAGTGACCACCGCCTGTCACCCATCAGTGACCCCCACCTGTCACCCATCAGTGACCACCGCCTGTCACCCATCAGTGACCACTGCCTGTCACCCATCAGCGACCGTCACCCATCAGTGACCCCCGCCTGTCACCCATCAGTGAC
>BLSH010160085.1:764925-797670 GCA_018402905.1 Glandirana rugosa
TGGCACCCTATTTGCATGCCCCCTCCCCTTGTTCCCCCAACAAGCAACAATCCCCCCCCTGAGTACCAATGCCTGCCCTCTCCCCCACTGGACACCAGTGCCCTTCTTTTTCTCCCACTATGCACCAATGCTGTCACACCACTGAGCACCAATGCCATCCTCCTGTCCCTCCACTGAGCACCAGCACTTCCCCAGTGAGGACCAATGCCCCATGCTGCCACCACAGAGCACCTCTGCTTCCATCCCCTGCTCCCTACTGAGCATGTTTCCCTTTTATCCCCACTGAGCACCAATGCCTCAACATTACCCTAAAGAACACAACCATTGGTTTTCCCCACAGCAGCACTGATTACAACATTGGGGACATTTCTCCTCCCACTGACCACAGATGGTAGACCTTTTTAATCCTCCCACTGACCACAGATGGTAGACCTTTTTTATCCTCCCACTGACCACAGATGTCTGGCATTTTTCTTCCCTTGACTAGCAGTATGCAGGAAGTTAGACTGTTGCACTCTAATGTATATGTTGTTTTTTACATTAAATTGTGCTAACCGCTCTACTGTGTTGTGTTGTGCATTACAATAGGGCTGACTGCTGCACATGTTTATTGCCACAACAGCTGCTGGTTGCTGCTAAGTAGTTTCTGATTATATTAATCAAGTTCTTTAAGTTATGCTCAGACGAAGTTTTAGGTCTCAGTCAATATTCTTTTTTTTATTTTTTTCTAATTCTATTCTTTAGGTTCATATATGTATGTAAAACGCTTAATCGTGGAGCAATAATTTTGTGTGTACAAGGATTGTATCTATTAGTTGAGTAAAGTGTTTCATCTACAGTGCAATGCCTCCTAACTTTATTTTATTACACTGGAATTTTTCCAGCTATAAAAACCTTCAATCCCGGTTCACGTATATGTGATGCGAGACCCCACACAATTCCAGTGCCAGCTCCTGCATGGCATGTCACCCGCCGGTGGTTCATACTGCCCTATGAGAACTGCTGCGGGTGTCAATAGAAAGTTAATGACACCCCCAGATCGGTTCGGATATCACAGTGCAAACTGTCAAATGGTGCAGGAATCGGATTGCATAGGTGTGGACATCCATGCAATCCGATTCCAGTGCAGACCAAAAAAGGGTCCTGCACCATTTTGGTGTGAATGCAATGCAATTTTAGCCATACAGTTTGTATGTCATCTGCATTGCAATGCAGATCACATGCCATGTCTGTCATCACACTAGTGTGAACCCAGCCTCAAGCCATCAGTAGCCACAACAGGTGTCGCAGTACTCAGCAGAACGGTCAGTGTCAAATTATGTTTTCTTAAATATTTTATGGCAAATGTATTTGCAGTG
Source organism: Glandirana rugosa (assembly GCA_018402905.1). NCBI lineage: Eukaryota > Metazoa > Chordata > Amphibia > Anura > Ranidae > Glandirana > Glandirana rugosa. Next base: position 766,284 of record BLSH010160085.1, read on the forward strand.
TAATCAGTGTTTATCATTGTATTTTCTATGAAAACGTTTGGGTTGCCAAACTTGAAATAGATTAGGGTGGCCCGACCACTAAGGGTGCACGGGTGCCCCCACCCCTCTATCCATGCCACCCACTATACTAAATGGATAGATTCATGGCCGCCGCGGCCGCCCCCTATTAATGCGTCTGGCTCCTTTCAGAGCAATGCGTTCGGAGCCCACTCACGTGTGTTAGAAAAGCAGATGAATATTCGCTTTTCTAACACTGAATCGTCTCTCCACCAATCAGGAAGCGCGCATCTGTTACCCGTTTCCCGATTGGCTAAAAGGTCAGGCAATCCTATTGGACGCCTTGGAGGAGGAGGAGGATGCACGGCGGAAGCCGCCGTGATCCACACCACAGCAGGAGAAGGAACTACTGCCCACTCACCGGCTCGCTTCCTAGATGGGGTAAGTGCGGAGCTTTGATGTCCCCGGGGGGAGGGGGCTGTTTGCTGCCCCCCAAAAGAAAAAACCACCAGCCGCCACTGTTATACAGACTAAAAATTTTAGCCATCTGAACAAATACATACCGAAAATCATTTTACTAAAGAACAATACCTATTAATAGAATAATAAGAATAAGAGACTGTAATCCTTGACGTATTATGTATTATTTGTTTATTTTTTTACAGGTACTTCTATAGCGCCATCAATTTACGCAGCGCTTGATAAATCTTTGTGTATATTCAGAATGTCTAAAATTAAATTGCACAATAGGTTAGTAAAATTTTTGGCAACTATGCTCTCATTCCTCATGGAAACCAATTGTGTGTCAAATTTATTTTCCCCTTCCTTTTTTCCCCCTGTTTACATTGCAAATGAATCACTTTCGCTGCTGTCTGCGTGGCATTTCAAGGTACAGGATCACAAGTGCTTTGGCCCATAACAGTAGCAACATGTTGGCCTTTCCAGAATGGAAATGGTTAAGGTCACTGTGTTTCCTGCAGCACTACAAATTGGTTGAACACATATCCCTTAGTATCCTGTTGAGGCGGTGTATGTGACAAAACTTTTCAATTACATATGTAGAGGACATCTGCTGTGTGGCTACACAGACACTTTCACTGGCTCCCCTCCCAACTCTGCTCACTGTCCCCTTTTCTCCCCTCTTTTCTACCCCCCACCCTTCATTTTCCCCCCTGCAGAGTTATTGTTCATTGCCAGAACTTCATGACTTGCTGAATAAGAGGTGGATCAAAGAGACACTGAAGAAAAGAGGAAGCCATGCTGAACTTGCATTAAACCAACACAACCAACTAAATATTAACTAAAATGTTGTCTATTAGTAAAACTAATAAAATAGTTTACCATTTATTTGTGTATATATGTCGTGCTTAGCATTTGTGTTCATATTTACTGAAAATAGTAGAAAAGTCAATTATACAAGCATGCTATAGGACATTATAAATCTATTTTCCATTGCAAAGGTTTATATCTACATGTGCTTCTATACCAGTTTCACAGGACTAACTTGCACTAACACCAAATCCCATATCACACTATAAAGTCAGAATTCCTTTCGATTCTCTAATCGTTAATTGGGTTACATTGGCTTTGTTTTTGACCACAGTGACAAGAAAATTAAAAGGAGCAAGGTGGATTTTTTTTTTTTTTTAACAAACAAATTTCTAACAGTACATGCAATTTTCATTCTAGAAAGTCCATTCATTCATAATCCAAAAGTTAAAAGCATACACATTTTTTAATACTTTCAAACAATATTCATATGAGAATTTTCGTATAAACATTCATTCGGAAATTTGCCAGTGTGTGTCCAGCTGATTCACAAAAAAGATTTGAGGATATTCATTAAATAAGTTGAGAGAATATTCACTTTAGATATCTAATGGTGCCAAAATAAATCCCTGTTCATTTTAAATACCTTATCATATGATGGTGAAATAAGAAATAGGAATTTGCTTTTAACAGGTTTGGATAATTGATGTATTTTCTCAATTTAAGGAGTGAAGATTCCCAACTCCTTTAGTAAATCAGAAGTGGTAAATGTGCTGAGTAGACAGCCTCAGATTAAAGGCCCATACGCACAATAAGAAAATCGTACGAAAATGTCCGTCCGACGAACAATTGGCCGACTATCTGATTGTTAGTATAGAGATTCCGACTGCTCGGACGACAAAACTGAAGGTGCAGGCTAGAAATTTTTTATCTTACGTGAACGCAAAGTCCAATACAGTTTTCGCCTGAAAAAAAACAGAAGAGCAAGACTACGCATGCTCGGAAATGAAAGAATACAGTACAATTCAACACAATACATCACTTCCAAAGTTGTATTCTGTCGTACGGGAATTTTTGTAAGTTGAGTAATTTTTGATATGAGACTAGCGTGCAAAAAAAAAAGACGATCAATTGTCCGATATTCTCATAGTGTGTACGAGGCTTAAATCTTCCCCTCTATAATAAAAATGCAAACAGCAGGAAGATCTTGATATTGTTAACTCTTTGGGCACTACTGATAATTTTTTCAAATGGTCATGCACACTGTTTATTATTGATCAGCTGTATGGCACAATTTTACAGAAGGCAATATTAGGAGTGGTTCCAGACACCAAGTGAAAGCAGTTACTAAGCTACTAATGTTATACAGTAAAACAGAAACTGGTTAGATCACTCATTCAACCTTAATCTAAATTCTGTGTCTGCTGAATACAACACAAATCTCCATAGGCCTCATACACACAGGCGGTTTTTTACAGCTCTCCATGTTATTCAATGGCCCCTAAAAACGCTGACGTTTTTGAGCTGTAGATGGCGTCGGCGTTAGTGAGCTGAAAGTAGAACCTACGGCCAGCGCGTTCCGAGGCTGTAACGTGTGGCGTATTTGACGCCGACGCCACAAAACGCTCACTAACGATCACTAACGCCGTACCAACGTCAACACGCGTTTTTGACACTGATGTTTTCAGGTTAAAAAATAGCAGAGGATTTAAAAAAAAAAAAACGCCTATTGACGCAGGCGCTCACTAACGCGCAATAATGCTCATTAATGCTGATGCAAAACGCAGATAAAAACAATAAAAACGCAGATTTTTTTTTTCATACGCCCGTGTGTATGAGGCCTAAGGATTACCAAGTGGGCAGAGGGAGTTCACTTCCTGAAGTTTGTCCTTTGTAACTGTGTTCCTTCTGCTTCCTGCATCAAAAACTTCTTTTACATTTCTAGTGTATGATAAAATTTATAAAAGTATCTCAGCACTGATGGTTTTTAAATTAGACTTCTACAAGCTGAAATAAGGGTGTCCCAGCATCTCCAGCACATGTGTTCCAGGAGAACCAAATTTCAGGGAAAAAAAAGCGGTGGGGTACATCGATACACCACGGTAATGCCTTGTTAAAAGACTTAAATGGTGAGTGGGTAACCTGTTCTTCCTTTAACCACTTGTTTACTGGGCCCCTAAACCCCCCTCCTGCCCAGGCCAATTTTCAGTTTTCAGCGATGTCTCTTTGAATGACAATTGCGCGGTCATGCGATGTTGTACCGAAAGCAAGTTGACGTCCCTCTTTTTTCACAAATAGAGCTTTCTTTTGGTGGTATTTGATCGCCTCTGCGGTTTTTATTTTTTGCGCTATAAACAAAAAAATGAGCGACAATTTTGAAAAAAGTACAATATTTTTTACTTTTTGCTATAATACAGGTCTAAAAAAAATATTAAAAAAAAATGTATTCCTCAGTTTAGGTCGATATGTATTCTTCTACATATTTGTGGTAAAAAAAATCGCAATAGGCGTATATTGATTGGGTTGCGCAAAAGTTATAGCGTCTACAAACTATGGGAATGGATTTATGGTGTTTTTATTATTCTTTTTTTTTTTTACTGGTAATGGCAGTGATCTGCGGTTTTTTTCAGGACTGCGACATTGCAGCGGACATGTCGGACATTTTTGACACTTTTTTGGGACCAATGACATTTATACAGCGATCATATCTAAACATAGCCACAGATTACTGTATAAATGTCACTGGCAGGGAAGCGGTTAACACTAAGGGGGTGATCAAGGGGTTAAATGTGTTCCCTTGTTGTGTTCTAACTGTGTGGGGGCTGCGCTGGCAGGGACATAACAGATCTAACTGATCCTGATCACAGGGATCAGTAGATCTGTCATGTCCCCCCTCACAGAATGGGAAACCGCCGTGTTTACATCAGCGGTTTCCCGTTCTGGCTCTCTGTTAGACGATTGTGGGTCTCCAGCGGACATCGAGTATGCCCGACCCGCGGGCAAGCTAACGCAGCGTGCGGCAGGCATGATTGTGCGCCGCCAGGGAGCGCTCAGAGGGGCGGACATCAATTGACGGCACCCCGGCAAAGTAGATCCGCGCTGTAGCCGTCAATTGGCTATAGCGCGGATCTGAAGAGGCTAATGTATCTGTAGGCTTCATTTTTACATTTACATTTTAAATTTTACATTTAAAAAAGTGGTATTTAATGGATTACTAATGGGAAAGGATGTGACAACAGACAAACAATAATTCATTGAACTGTACTATTAACTGAAAAAAAGTCCACGCATACTGGAGAGTATTTATCCATACTGTCACACAACATAGCAGTGCTAATCAAGAGCAATGGGGCAGATTATGAAACAGATTTACACGTTGTACAATAATTTGGCTGCTTGATTCATAAATTCCCCCTCAGCTGCTCAAAGTATTACTGAGACAGAATAAAACCTGCCCCGGACCACTTCTTTACTGTGCATCTGTTTTTGGGGAAATTGTCGCATCTTCAAGAAAATCTGTCATATCTCCAGTGGTCATTCTAACGACTGCAGACAAAATGGTCGCAATAACCAAAAAGTTGCATAGACATTGCTAACCAAAAGGCAGCCTGATTTGTCTAGTTTTGTCACAACTTTGCTTGTTAAGAATGTTAAAACGGTTATATTCTGCCAAGATCGCTGCTATGTACGACATTAAAAACCCTATCACCATTTACACCCAAACCATGAAATAATATTAGGGGCAAAGAATCTTCGAAGGAGATGCCTCACAAAGCTACATTCTTCAAACTATCTTCTTATCCTGAAAAGAAGGTGACACTGGGGGAGGGCTAGGCACTCACTTCACAGGGCAATCAGTCAATTTCATGGAATTCTTGCCTTATTTGTCACAATAAGTGGGAGTTGGAAAATGTAGGAGTGTCTGATTAGTAGCTGACCAACTGTGATGTGCCTGAGAGTTTGGGACAAGAGCTTCAGATAAAGGAAAGGGAGATTAAATATGCCTCAGGGGGAGTGAGGAAGACAAAGAAAGTTCCTGGTACTCTCGTAAGTGGTAGGGAAACACAGCAAAGACAGATAGATCAGATAGATAGATAGATAGATAGATAGATAGATAGATAGATAGATAGATAGATCATGAACAATGGAGGTTCTGATAAGTGTGACTTAAATGCCATCCGGCGGTGAGCGATAAGGTGGACAAAAGACAAAGAATCCAAGCCACTGTGAAGGAGCAGTCAGATATCAGGTTCTACACTTGTTCTGGGGAAGCAGTGTTTCCAGTGCTTGAAATGTCACGCAGGAAGCAAAGGAAACCTCAACAGCTTATCTCCGACTGTGACAACTCAACCTCTTCAGAGAATGGTAAGTACAGTCCTTGGAGTTGGGGCAAGGCAATGAGAGAGAGAGCATGTGTGTGTCTATGCTATGTGCTTAGGAGTCTGTATACGTCAATGCCACTGTAATCTGTAGCTTCCCTGTTGGGGGTAGATGTTTGCAAACAGGTTATGCAAGAAAAGTAAGAATTCCTTCAACTTAATGTACTTTATATTGTGAAGAATGTATCCTTTTAAAAAAAAACTTGCATTGTATCTGTGTATGAAGCCTGGTACAAAATATGTGGAATATATGTACTGAATGCATTACAATTCAGATTCCAGATAAACTTAATGACAATTAAATGCATGCCACTGAACTTAGTTGAGTGTATTTTATATTTGCATAGGTTTAGGATGCATATATCACAATACCAAAGTACGAGCCATTGTTACGCGCTATACAAGGCCAACTTACCAAACGAATTGGGAATGTTCACTCAATAAATTGTGTGAACATTTTCTTCAATTATTCAATCATATGAAAAGCATGTTTCTGCATTTCAATTGTAATTTGCATCCGTGTGATTGAACTTTACGCTGGAATTTTCTGTTACTTTTCAAATTCCGTACTAGTTATTTGTCTGTACCTAAGTTTTATATTTCAATAAAATCAGATTGAACGCAATCATATTAAAAGCAAATTCCTGTTTATTTATTTCATCTGCACATGGTTGGGTATTCAAAGTGAACAGGAATTTGCTTTTCAATTGGATAATTGAAGTGAATATTTGCACAATTTATAGTGTAAACATTCCCAACTCCTTTAGTAAATCAGACTTGTAGTTTTATTGTATTGACTTCAGAAACTCATTTCAAGACAGAGAAGTAAAAACTATAATACACCAGCGTATCACTTTCCAGCGACTATATATCATTCAACAATTCACTTTGCAATGTTGCTGTGCTGTTGTTTATAATGGTCCATGTTTGGGGGATCATGCCACATATATGTTTAGATTGATAATGGTGTTAATGTAAATGATAAAGATTAGTCACGATATGGAATAATTTGTCTATCTATCTATCTATCTATCTATCTATCTATCTATCTATCTATCTATCATTGGTATCTGTGTATACCTACTAAGCATCACACACAGCCATGCTTCATTGTTTTATTGCATTTTTTTGGGCGCAAAAATGGAAATGTTTTAGTGACTTTGAAAATTGCAATTTACCTGACTTTTCTTAGAGTCACTTTTAACAACCCAAAAGTGTCCATTTAATAGTTGTGGGAAAGTTGCTCCTGATAGCTTTCTGTGCTTTGAACAGTTTGAGATATCAGCTCATAAACAGTTAACATTCCCAGTCCTTATCCATCCAGCTCAGTATTATACATATACACATGAATACTGGTGTTTGTTGACCATGGTAGATCATTCTAGCAGGTGCGTATACTTAACTTGTTGTGTGGCCATTCACACGTTTATCTTTTTTCCGCCATTTGTCCCAAGATCGTCAAGTCACGCACGCTGACCCCATTTTTTAATGATGGGCTTTCATCATATGCTTTTAGGAACAGAAATATTTCAGAACATATTTTCTTTTGTTTATTTTTTATTTTTTTTCATAAAGCACTTCATTTCTGTAATTTGGTCAGCTCCTAATTTTGCAAAGGCGGTTTCAGGCTCTAGGGTGACGATTTCCTTAAATTTCTCCTTCCCCTTCTGTACATATTTGCATTTCTCTAAAACAATAACTTTTCAGCATATGCTATAAATGCACGTAAATGCAATAATGGGTGAATTGTTGCTTCTGGTGTTACCCAAAACTAGAATTGCACTCTGCTTCAAGCTGTACAACTCAATATGTAAAACTGTTGACTTTTATCTTCAGATGTATATCAATATTGAGCATTGTGGGGTTCATTTACTAAAACTGGAGAGTGCAAAATCTGGTGCAGCTGTGCATGGTAGCCAATCTGCTTCTAACTCCAGATTATTCAATTAGGCTTTGACAACAAAAAGCTGATTGGTTTCTCTGCAGAGTTGCACCAGATTTTTCACTCTCCAGTTTTAGTAAATCAATCTCTATATTCCTAAAGAAACGCAAACCTAAAATTAGTTTTGTTAATAACATACACAACTATGTGTATTGAAGTACAGAATATTTGACATTCATGTAACTTTTCAGTACCACTTATTTGTATGGGTCCATGATTAGCATCATGTGATATAAAATACACCAAATGGTAGTCTTCTGCTATGGAATTACTGAATAGGAAGTCAGCTGTTTGATAGAAAATTGAGCTGCCCATCCATACCATCTCAATTTTACATTTCCTGTGTCTGACAGTCTCAGGAAACTTTGACAAATGTATCCATGAATGCCTTAATATTTCCACCTTGCACATTTCATTACCTGTAGCTTAAAGCGATTGTAACGGTAATTTAAGAAAAAACAAAAACAAACATCTCTACAGTATACTTACCTGCTCTGTGCAATGGAATTGCAGAGAGTAGCCGTGAACCTCCTCTTCTGGGGTCCTCTGCAGGTGCTCCTTAGTCCATATTCCCATCGCACATGTTCATGGAGCAAGCTCTAAACGTATTGGGTGCTGCAGCGACAACCAGCTGGTTACTGGCACCGATATAGCATGTAGATATTCGCCAGCACACCAAGGATCCTTAGTTTCATCCAAACTATTTTTATTCAAAGAGTGATCACATCACAAACGGTGTGGTGCAACATTTCGGAGCCATGCAGGACCCCTTCAGCAGGCATGCTGCTGGTGCTCCTGGTCCCTCCTCTCTGTCCAGTGCCCAGGAGTGAGCACACATGAGTGCCCCCATGGTAAGTAGCTTACCATGGGGCACTCATGCATGCTCACTCCCGAGCCACACTGCCACAGACTATGGGACTCAACCCCACCCCCCGCGCGTGCGCTCCCTCCTCACTGGCTTTGATTGACAGCACTGAGAGCCAATGGATCCCAGTGCCCCGGCAAAGCCGGTAGGACCTGGAATTGAGGGAAAAGAAGAGCTGCAGATGTGCACAGTGCTGGATCAAATGAGGCCTGAGGTAAGTAATGGGGGGGGGGGAGTATGAGGGGTATGCTGATGCTTAAACTTTTTTATCTTAATGCAAGGAATGCATTAAGGTAAAAAATGTTTAGGGTTTCAAACCACTTTAATAGCATACTGTTTCTCCACTCACTGTTGATCTGCAGGAATACATACTTCAAGTCCTCCATTAGTTTTCCAAGTATGTTATGAATAAGTATGCGTCAAGGGAAATCAGTGAGAGCGAATGCAGAACACCTGCATGCTATGCATATCCGACCTGCATGCATATTTCAGGGCAATTACCCAGAAATGATTGAAGTCATTTAGGGGGGTACAGTGGTGTAGTGGATAGCACTTTCGTCTGGCAACACAAGGGTTGCTGGTTCAAATCTCAGCCACGACACTACCTGCCTGGAGTTTGCATGTTCTCCCTGTTCCTGCGTGGGTTTCCTCTGGGTACTCCGGTTTCCTCCCACACTCCAAAGACATGCTAGTAGGTTAATTGGATCCTGTCTAAACTGGCCCTAGTATGTGTATGAATGGGAGTTAGGGACCTTAGATTGTAAGCTCCTTGAGGGCAGGGACTGATGTGAATGTACAATGTATATGTAAAGCGTTGTGTAAATTGACGGCGCTACATAAGTACCTGAAATAAATTTAAAAAAATAATTGAATTAGTATGACAGCCAGGTAACTAGCATTTGGCAATGGTAATCTACTCATATCTTGCAGCACAGGTTTCCTGGTTGCCTGAATGGCTTAAATACTTTCAACGTCACTGACCCAGAACAAACATGCAGCAAGTGAAATCATAGTGAAGTCAGAGCCTCTCAAAAAAACATACTTTTTCCACGTCAGAACAGACAGCTTACAAATCCATACAGGTTTCCTTTAACATTTTATTGATATACAATGGGGAAAAAAGTTGCACTGAGGTTATCTCATATACGTAAAAGCATTTTTTGTTTTTAAATAATAAACAATACAGTTTGCACCACAGATTAATTACCAAGATGCAAAGTGTTTATACACATAAAAGTAATTAGGCTTAGGCAGACAACATTTGTGGGGTGCTACAACAATTAGGACGTGCATTACAGAAGAAGAGTGTAAGTTTGTTTGTAGCAAAAAAAGTTTTTATATTTTGCAAAGAAAATTGTGTTAGAATTTCTTGGGGCTAAACTTAGTGGGTGATTTTTATTTCATACTCCTAAAACAATTGAATAACCATATTTGCAGCACATCAAAATGAATGTGCTTCAAATAAAGTAATGACCAACAAGTGAAAATCTCTCACTAACATGAGATTAAAAATATAGTTTAACTGCAAGGACTTTTAAGAATTAATAAACATGCATATATATTATTAGGATTAACTTTTTAGCACGTGTCTACATAAATAAAAAAAATGATCAATATCGTAACGGAAGAAAAATACATTTATTTTCTCTATAAAAATATTCTTGGATTTGTTCTCTTCTAAGTAGTATGGTAATTGCACACCTCTGATCTCAGATCTCTTTCTCTTAAATGAACAGAAAAAAGCAACAGTCACACCTGTATGTTACACACTAAACATAACAGCAATCAAGGGGTACATAGTAAACTATGCATTACTGGGAAATAACGTTGAAACTAAGTAACAAGATATAAAAGAACATTGACATTATTTTTATTATTATACAGTATTTATTTAGCGCCGACAGTTTGCGCAGCGCTTTACAATATGAGGGCAGACAGTACGATTACAATACAATTCAATATAGGAGGAATCAGAGGGTTCTGCTCGTTAGAGCTTACAATCTAGGAGGGAGGGTTAAATGATACGAAAGGGCAATAACTGTGGGGGATGAGCTGAAAATAAGAAGTGTAGTTGTTAAGTGGTGGCAAGATGGGTTTCCCTGAAAAGAAAAGTTTTCAGGGATCGCCTAAAGGTAGATAGATATAGGGATAGTCTGACAGACTAGCAAGATAGGCTTCCCTGAAGAGAAAAGTTTTCAGGGATCGCCTAAAGGTGGATAGATTTGGGGATAGTCTGACAGATTGGGGTAGGGAGTTACATTATTTAATGGGGCACTTTACTTTCAAGAACAACGCCTTTGCGTATGAATTCTTAAAAGAACCTACTATTGCTCTCAGTCTCCTTCAAAACTACAAATTTTTTTTTTTTTTGCTACTTTGATCCAACATTCTGTTAGAGAGTGGCTATGTTCATTCTCTATAGTCTGACTGTATGTAGAATTTAGCCACCCTCTCTTACCCACTCCCGAGATAAGACTAGGGAGTATGGACTATGGGATTTGAAGTGTGCATAGAGAAGTGCACATGACCACAACTAATGTGCACTGCTTGTTCCTAACAAATGGAAAGGGAGATGTTCAGGAGCATCACAAGACATCACAAGGAGGCAGAAAACAGTAAGAAACCATTTCATGAAAAATAGATTACAGGGCCATTAGGTAATAGATGTGTATAGATGTTTTTTGAACAATAAGAATACAATTCAGTGTCACTTTAATTTCATATTGCACATTTGTACAGCTTATAAAGCAAATGCATATGTTAGACTGTATACACAAAATGGCCCATAAACAATAACCTGTAAAATAGGCCCAAAATTGAAAGTGTAAGTTGATACTGAATCACAGGCAACGAGGCTGATTTATTAAAAGCTTGAAAATCTTAACTGAAAAAAATTGTGTGAATATTAACTTCAAATATCCAATCATGTTAAAAGCATCTTCACATAATTGAGTCAAATCAATCAGGAATTTACTTTGCACATGACTTTTTAATTGAAGACTCTCAACTTTAGTAAATCGGCCTCCATCATGCCATTTGTCTTCTCTCAAAAGATAACCCTTTGAAATACAGTTGGGTTAATTTACTAAAACTGGAGAATGCAACATCTGGTGCAGCTGTGCGTGGTAGCCAATCAGCTTCTAAATTCAGCTTGTTCAATTAAGCTCTGACAATAAAATCTGGAGGCTGCATCAGATTTTGCACGCCTCAGTTTTAGTAAATCAACCCCAGTGTATAGTTCTCCATTCTCTGATTAGCATGAAAACCATCACAACTTTCTCATCACAACTGCTGGTGGAGTTTTTCTCGTCACAACTGCTGGTGGAGACAGAGAGACATGGCACTTTGAACTTTGTACAGTGCAAAATGTATATGTTTGTCTAGCTTCTATCTAAAATATACCTCTTTATTAAATAACACAAAATTAAATATTCAATAACACAAAGTATATAATAGGAAACACTGGCAACTGAATTTTTAACCTCCCTGGCGGTATTCCCGAGTGTGGCTCGGGGTGGATTTTCAGTACCAAGAGCGGTAACCCCGAGCCACACGCGGGATTGCATCGCTGGATCCAGGCAATGTTACTCACCTTGTCCCCTGGATCCAGCGATGTCCTCCTGCGGTGTCAGCATGTCTGTCCTCCGCCCGATGACTCTGTGTGCCGGGCTCCGTTCCCTGCGAGCGTCGTGTCGCACGGGGACGGAGACCGGCGGGAAATTCAAAAAGTAAAACACACAGTACACATAGAGTACACTGTAATCTTACAGATTACTTTACTGTATCAAATCATTTCACATCCCCTTTGTCCCTAGTGGTTTGTCCAGAGCCCAGCATGCACTTTTATATAATAAATGTCATTCTTTCTGCCTGGAAACATGAGAATGTCCATAGCAACCAAAAAGTGTCCCTTTGCGTCAAAAGTGGTTTCTGATCAGCTAGAAAACACCGATAGTAAATAAGAATGATTTGCAGAATTGAGTGATACTGATTTTTGGGGAAATTTATCATCAGAAACTGAAAGTGACGACAGCGACAATTCTGCAAATGAGCAAATTTCTGCGTTTTTGGTTTGATTACATTATTGAATACATTTTATTACTATTATATTATTATTTTTGATAATTATTTTTAGTTATTTTTTATATTATAATTTATGATTTCCTTTTTCAAACTTTTTCATACCCGGGATGTCCACTAAACTCTTGTTTGGACAGATTTAAGTGAGTTATTGCTAAGAATTACAGGCCTACAATATAAAACGCCAAATTTTCATGCAAAATAATTGTACTGCTTTCAGCACCAAAAATCTGACATAATCATACCACCAGGGAGGTTAAAATAATAATATAAAATAAAGCAAAAACCTTAGTGGAAGATAAAAGAAACGGCAAAATTACATCATGTTCATGTCACCTCCTAACTTTACCTTGCATTCATTTTTAGGGTCTGCTGCATTAGTCTTTGAAAAGAGATATTCAAATAAACCGTAATATCAATAAGATTCGTTTTTCTATGAGTTCACCAGATCAATTAATTCATCCAAAGACTTCAATGTCACATTGCTTGCTCAGCTTCTGTTAGCACCACTGGCAGTGGACAGCATGCTGTCAGGTCAGACATTGAGGGAGGCACGTGCTGTCTACGAACAACGCAATGCTAGTGGAAGTGAGCAGGGCATTGGCAGGCCCTGCACAAGATTTTGGACCCATGAGGTGTTGTGAAGGCGTAACCCCATATAAAAATAGGATAGGATTTTCATTGTTAGAAACTGATGATAAACAATAGATATACTTTTGCCCTGTCTATTTTTAAATAGTCTTGATAGCTATGGATTCCCTCTATCTCATTCAATCAAGTAAACACTACCTATAAATTGGCTAATGATGTCTTATTATGATCAGGATGATCATTGTCTAATATTAACAATACATACCAGCTTCTTAATTAATAAAAATTAATTCTAATAGCACATATGCTAGCACTGCTGGGCCCATAACTGTTAAATATGCAAGTATACAAAGAAAGAGTTGGGGATTCCATTCTTAATCTTGTCTTGCATGCTACTGTGGAATATGTTGGCACCACACAAATACATAATATTAATGCAAGGCCACACACAGTGTGGGTGAGATAAAGTCCCTCTGGCTTGTACAGTCAGCAGCAAGGCTTGGATGGGAATTCAGGGGGTTGGCTCCATTCTCAGCTCATTGGGTTGGGACACTTTCTTTGCATTGTCACTGTGATGAGAAGGGGGCTTTTGTGACTCACAACCTTAGTTCAGCCAGCTGCAAAATCTTTTTCCCAGGATCTGAATAGAAAAAACTGAGGGTAAAGGAGGGGGAAAGAGCAGAGAGGGAGAGGAGGGGGGCTAAGTAAGAAAGTATCAAGAGATCTTCAACACACAGGCAATAAGACTCCCTTAGTTTATGAGCATCCCGTGAAAGGAGTAGGCCTCCTCACCTGTATGTGGTTGTATGGAAGAGTTTATAGAGTTTTGCCTTTCTCAGGTATACATCAGGTCACGCATGAACACTGACATCTCTGTTTAAGGATTTTCATGTGTATTATGTTCAGGTTTCATGTTTTTTGTTATATACTTTATGGGGTTGATTTACTAAAGACAAATAGGCCCTTCATTTTGCAAGAGAATTTTCTCTTAGTTTAGTGAATGTGGAGAAAGTTCACTTTCTAAACAATACCCAATCACGTGCAAGGGAACTATAAAAAAACATATTGGACAAAAGAAGGCAGGAGAGCTTCACCTTATTTACCAAGCTAAAGGACAATTCCCTTGCAAAGTGCAAATTCTCTTGCAAAAGGAACAGTCAATTTCCCTGTAGTAAACTAACCCCTATGTCTTTCTAGTCAAGTATACATGAAACATTGCATGTAAATATTTCCATGTACCTTTTCCAGCCAGAGATAGCTGATATACTGCCGTGTTCAGCATACAGATCTGAATAGCAGGAATGGGTGAATTCAGCTGAATGGGTCAGCTAAATGAACCATAGTAGTGATACACCCCCCTCCTTCTTTGTAGTAGAAACTGTTCTTCTTTTTCAGTCTGCAGGAGCAGTCAACAAGTGCAAAGCTAGCACTGGGCTTTCTCATTAGAAAGCCCAGAACTGCACACATTAAAGCATGAAAGTATTATATGTTTACTTGTAAAGTTAGGCAGTAATAAAAAATAGCAATAATTAAAAAAAAAAGATCAGTTTATAAACTGAATAACTTTCACAAAATAATAAAAATTACCAGGAACCACGTTTGAGCACTGAGTAACTAGTCCTCTATTGCACGGGTGTTCATTAATCATATCACATGTAGGACTCTAGCAACTGAAAATCTCAGTAATATTAGTCGATCCATGCATCTGGCATGCATGAAAGGGATCCAAATACACTATGTAGTCATTGCTCATTGACCCAGGATCAGCAATGCTGAAGTAGGTCCAACCCATTTCTGGCTCACATTATAATCAGTTAGGTCAGTAATGACCACACTTCAGGCTAGGAATTTATTCATTAAAGATCAAATGCATAGCCAAACATGCTGTTAATGTATTTGCAATCAACACTATCTGATCTATGACTAAATGCTGCTGATTGCAGAAAACATGTCAGAATCTTGATTGGCTACACATTTTATAGCCTGGAGTGCAGTCATCATTGGACTGAATGTTTTGCATGGAAAGAAAGGGAGAACTACAGATCAGTCCAGAACACGCAGGACAGAGAAAGTCTGGTTTCATCTAAATTCCACAGTTGGGAAGGCTGGATTTCGAACCATCAAAGTGAGGTTTCCTTCCCCTGTCACTGATGCACACAAACCCATACAGATATCTCACATTATTTGTGTCATACACACGACAGGGTTTTTGTCAGAACGTTAACTCCCTGTCACGTATGTAATAGGGCCTGTCTCATGCTTGCACTGGCACAACGGGAGTTAAACAAGTCAGTCTGTTTTATTCAACAGTCATAAAGAGAAGATTTTGCACTGCATACAAAGGCAGATATGAGAGGGACTTCTGAGATGGTATGGTCATCTACTCAAATTTAGAAACACCAGAGACCACTGAAAACATGAGTAAAAATTGGGACTAAAGTGAATGAGTTATCAATTGTAACCTGTGCTATGCTGAGCTGCCACTGAGCAGTCTGTACTCCCAATAAGCAATTACAACAAAAGTTCTAAGTGATATGAACCATAAAATTTCACAATGTTCTGTTGCTGCTGGAACCTGCTAGTTTATCCTATATCCTCACATGCAAACAGTTTGTTCTCTTTTTTCTTGAAATCTTCTGTAGAAGCCATTTTCTTATTATAGTTTTAGTGTTTGCCGTTACCTACACTAACCATATTTCACACACTTTTAGAATCTTTGTCTTTGGTGTGATACAGCATATATTCAAGATATAATTGACTTTTGTATGGTATAGTATCAGGATCATGGATATGGTATCAGAAGGGGTTTGATTCTATAAGCATGGAATGTTAGCCAAAAGAATGGCACTCTTTAGTAACTGGTTCCAGACCGGCTCGCGTACATTCACTGCTGCAGAGTGGCACGATCCCGCGAATTGGCGTCTATAAACGGTGGCTCGCTCGTGCGCGGCTAGCGGGCGGGAGTGCAGCGCGGTGCTCTCATGCCCGCCGCACTCTGCAGCACTGTGGCCACGTGGCCCGCGATTTGCCTGGCAGAGAAGAGAAACGGGGAACTGCCGATGTAAACACGACGGTTCCCCGCTCTGTCAGGCGGCATGTAAGAGATCTACTGATCCCTTTCACTGGGATCAGTTAGATCTCTTATGCCCCTGGCAGCCCAGCCCCCTCACAGTTAGAACAGGCATAGGGAACACAGTTAACTCCTAGATCTCCCCCTGCAGGTTAACCCCTTCACTGCCAATGACATTTACACAGTAATTAGTGAATATTTAAATTTCTGATCGCTATATAAATGTCATTGGTCCCAAAAAAGTCCGACATGTCCACTGCAATATCAAAGTCCCAATAAAAATCGCAGATCGCCACCAATACTAGTAAATAAAGAAAAACATAATAAAAACGCCAGAAATTAATTCTCATGGTTTGTAAACGCTGCAAATTTTTCGCAAACCAATCAATAAACGCCGATCGCAATTTTTTTACCACAAATATGAGGAAGAATATATATCGGCCAAAACTGATGAATACATTTTTTTTTTTTTTTTTTTTGGATATGTATTATAGCAAAAAGTAAAAAATATTGTTTTTATTTCAAAATTGTCGCTCTTTTTTTGTTAATAGCGGTGATCAGAAGTGATGCAGAGGGGATAAAATACCACCAAAAGAAAGCTCTATTTGTGGGGAAAAAGGGGCATCAATTTTGTTTGGGTACAACGTTGCACGACCGCGCAATTGTCAGTTAAAGCGACACAGTGTTGAACCGCAAAATGTGCTCTGGTCCTACAGTGGGAAATCCTTTCAGTCCTTAAGTGGTTAATAAGAACTATTATATACAGATATAAAAGTGTGTCTCATATAAATTAAGCAGGGTGAACCCCCAATATTTTTTTAAGTATTCTGGAAGCATCAGTAAAGAGTAAAGGACTTGGTAACAAAAATAGAGATATGTTGAAATGCAACTGGTGTGTACTAAAAAACAGATAATGAGAAAATGGTGATTATGTTGCAAAATACACTTGATGCATTTCAGTTGTATAACTCTGGCCAGGGGCGTAACAATAGGGGTTGCAGGGGTTGCAATTGCAACCGGGCCCCATGGTCCAGGGGGCCCATGTGCCTCCCTTGTACACCTGAATAGGAGGGGTGGCGGGGGTGGCATTTAGAGGACCCAATCTCCTCCATTTTCCTCCATCCAGTTTACTTGTCTTCTGCTGTTCCCAGGGCCCCTGTGTGCTTCCCTGGTCCCCCTGGGGCCTGCTGCAGAACTTGTGAAAGTGCCCCACTGCAGTACCATAATAAAGGGACCCACGATGGGAGTAAAGGGCCACAGGATCAATGGGAAGAGGGAAGGGCCCTGGCCAGGGGTCAGGGGGCCCTTCATAATTTCTTGCACCGGGGGCCTGAAGGTTCTAGTTACGCCTCTGACTCTGGCTATATAGTATTTGGAATTTCATAAGCAGCTGCCATAAGAGATGTGTGCAGGCAATCAGGAACCACTGATATCTAAGAAAAAAAAATGATTTGTTTGCAAGATATATGTTTTTAGCACACACAATGACAGACATGTTGAGCCTTTAAAGCAGGGATAGGGAACCTACGGCTCTCCAACTGTTGTAGAACTACATTTCCCATCATGCTTCTGGGAGTAATTGTATCCATCAGCCTTGCAATGCCTCATGGGAAATGTAGTTCTACAACAGCTGGAGAGCTGCAGGTTCCCTACCCCTGTTGTTAAAGGGATGCTCTGCCCCTTGGGATGTCTTTTGATTGCCTGTCAGTCTCCCCTATAGAGTCATAGGCAGGCAGAAGTGCCATGGAGACATCACTGGAGGTGACTCTTATCACTATAGGGTTCCTTCATATTAAAATCTTCAGTCCTTTTATGGAGACAAGGGTAGCAGCAAAAGCACTAGAGAACTCTCTGTTGGCAGAGTTTCAAACACTGGAACTGGGACTTTTCTATTGTAGCCAGGTGCTTGGCTAAGAATAACGAGTGAGAGAAACACTGTCTGCAGCTGCTATCTGCCCTGTGGTGCTGAACTGGTTAACAGCTTTTTCAGAAAGAGGAGGGAGCCGTTGAGCAGGAAGAGTTTAATAGGCAGAGTCGGGCAGAACTGCACAGTGGGAACTGTAGTCAAGAAGAAAGGAACTCAACTGTAATCAAGGGTTTTTTCAACTGCATTTCCCAGAGGAAGATTGCCAGGAGGAAGGGAAAGAGCTGCATTTTCTCAGGCTTAACAGGGTACTTCTTCCTCTTGCTGTGAGGGGTACTGAAGAGTGTACATCGCTGTCCAGTGTACACCATCACTGCTGCATATTGGCAGCCTGAGTGGGATCTGGAATGTTGAGTTTGGGAGTGCAAATAGCCAGTCACCTAGAAGCAGACCTAGGAGCATCTGTGACCAGATGGTGAGCTGCACTATTGCTGGGACTGGTGATCTGCTGTTGTGGGGATTTACTATCTGTTGCTAGAGAGAGAGAGACTGAGCCCTTTAGGAACTGACCATATAGCCATATATTAGCCATATTACTGCCTGCAGTCTTGACTGGAATGATTCTAATGTGCACCAACAGTACAACTTGGCCCCAAAACTAACTGGCTGAAGAATTAGGACTAAAGACTGTCCCTGTACAGTTGCTACACAGAGACCTTCACCTATTGCTTATGCTAAGAGGTACCTCATAGGAGACATTGTACTATATCCTACCCATTCTCCTAGAGTGCACTCTAGATTAGTTATAGTATTATTATTCACATTGCAGTTAATGTTTATATGCAGTGCTTACTGCTGATCTTGCTGATTTGTGAGTTGATTCCAGTCTAGAGGTACAGAACTCTAACCTAAGCTATCTTTCCTCTGTGCTCAAACCACCATTTACTCTAACCTGTATCAATACCTTGAGTTCATTTACCACTTAATGGTCTTGTGTCTATTTCCTAATACTAAGTCACAGTCGTGTTAAAGGTATCCACACTTTCACTCAACTAGGTGTCACCAGAGGGCCTGAGGTTGTTCTTGGAGCTGATGCTCAGAACAGAGGACCCAAATTACCAAGCGGCTCCTTCTGAGGTAGCACTGCACTCATATTAAGATATTGTGTGAGCCTTATTTGTGGCAGTAAAATACCAACACAACTGGGCATTGCGTTAGTGAAGTGAAATACTCTGTATCATGGGGGCATGTTAAATGCGGTGAGAACTCGGTGATTGCTAGAGATGGCTTAATGATTGTCTCCATGTTTCCACTGTAGCCGCTCTCCTCCCCAATCAGATAACTACAGTGGGAGTGGGTTGAGAAACCCCCGCTGATGTCAGCCGGGAGGAGAGGAGGAGAGCGGCGGGCAATCAGGTAAACACCGGCTCTGAAATAAGGTATACAGCTGCATATATTTTTTATAAAGCATGTACACTGGGGCACATAACTTAATCTAACACAGTGGATTCTAGACATGAGACACAGTTATTTTAGCAGCAGGAGAAGAGGGGCAGGGAGCAGGTCGGCACAGACTAGCTGACAGGCAAGGAGGGAGGGGGAGAGAGGAGAGACAGCGAGATAATGGAGGTGCGTAAACTGACCGCTGCATCATAGATCAGCATACAGGATAAACGTGGTCAGTTTACAGAAGGGAGGGCAGCACCAGGCAGGATCAACCAGGTATTTTAGATCATATAAAGGGACAAATAACACAGCACAAGCACTGTGCCATTATTCATGCTTTAATGGAAGAGGATCAATTTTTTCTGTTTTTAGAGTTACAACCGCTTTAACTGTATCAGTCTGCAGAATTACAGATACCTGTACAAACCAAATTGAAGCAAAGGGACTTGGACCAGCCAGTAAAGCATTGCATGATATAGTGTAGTGCAAGTGCAAACAAAATAAAGAACCTGCAGCAAAAGACACACATGTTGTTCTCAGAAAGCAGAGTTTGCAGGCACCTGCAAGTCACCAGTAGAATTAGTTGCTATTGTCCTAGAACAGCCTTTTTCAATCAGAATATTAGTCAGTACCAGTTTGTCAAGGTAGGAGGAATAAAACACCTCTAATGTTGGGTGTCCTACAGTTTAGTTTTTACATTTTAGAATGGGGTGTCTTGAGATTGTACATAATTTTAAAGGGTGCCTTGACTAAAAAAAGGGTTGAGAAACACTGTCCTAGAATTTAATTAATAATGAGATCTAAAAAGTCAACATTATTTATTACTAATGAGAATGCTGCACCTAGTCTAGGTAATGAACGTGTAGAGTTACAGAGGATACAGTGAGCACCAAGCTACATGAAACAAATGGTTACTCCATGCAGTCTACAGAAAATAATACAGGCAAGTTGTTACAAACCCTAAAAGAAGTGCAGAAAATATTATTCTGATGCCAGTTATAAAATTGCATGGCCTACATGGAATACAACTAATGCCCTTTACCCTAGATTACAGGGATTTTGACCATTGCATCTTATACTTTCAGTTGCCAATGTCCTCATTATATAAGGTTGACAGAACTGTGACTGAAAAGATTGCAATGCTAAAGAAGGGACATACAGCTCATCATGGCATGTAGTATCCCTAAGAAAGGTAGTGTGTTGGCCAATGTTGGCCAATGTCTAACAACATAGAACATGTGTGTTTACTACGGCAATTGATATAGCCCTGACAATTTTACACAAGGCTTTATACATTGTACATTCACACCAGTCTTTGACCCCAAGGAGCTTACAATCTAAGGTCCCTACCACACATACATACAATGAGGGCAAATTTAGGCAGGAGCCAATTAACCTAGCCTGTATTTGGAGTGTGGTAGAAAACCTATAGAAGCACAGGGAGAACATGAAAACTTGGGCTACTGTCTCCGGGTCCAGCGATGCGGCCGGCATGGATCTCTCCCCCTCCCCTCCGCAGCGCTGTCATTGGTACTGTGGGCACCCAACCGTGACAGGAAGCAGCTTCACGGCTGGGAACGCACTGCGCATGCTCGAGTGGCGCTGCACTTTGTGATTGGTCCCGAAGTCCTCTAGGACCTGTCCTGTGTCCCAGAAGACTTCGGGAGGGAGGAGGAAGGAGACCTTCCACTTCCGATCCCCTAAGGCGACCAGATCAGAAGTATCTGTAAAAATCGGGTATCCGCACCCCTCCCCCCTCCCCCCCTCCTCCACAAAAGCTCAGATTCACCATCAGGAGCTGGGCAGGAGATCTTAAAGCGGAAGTTCCACTATTGAGTGGAAATCCGCTTTAACTAGTAAAGCCAAGCTGATCAAAGATATCCATTTGATTGTATAGGACACACATTCCTGCTGACTGCAAATTATTTTTTTCAAGGTATTTAGAAGTCTTCCCACTAACAGATAAAACTGCTTGCAATATTATTGCCATCCCCAGGTTTTAATACTGTACGTAAGTCATGATATTTCAAAAGAAATTGTTACAGACACAACATCTTTCTCCTGCAGAAAAATACATACTTTTACATCCCAGCGAGGAATTTATCCAGCTTTTCCAGATTACCCTCAATTCAACAGACAACCTGAATATTTTGTGAATCCTCTGTATCTCCAATGATCAATATATACTCACTTAAAAAAATGCAGTGTTTTATGTCTGCCTGAGTGTTACACTTCCTCTACAAAGAAGCTTGGGAATGGCGGTGTAACAGTTTCCAGGTTGGAATCCTTGGGTTTCCCACAATGGTGACAGAATACATGGGAAGGCAGAGAGCTGGTTACACATTATACAACTTCTTGTTCAATTTCCTTTAGATTTACCTTCAACTATGTAGTGCAAGGGCCTGCCTGATTGCATACAATTTGAAAGTGTTTAGGTTTGACCGAATACTATATGGTTTTGGTAAATCTAAAGGAAAATTGTACAAGAAAAGTGTATAATGTGTAGCCAGCTTTAGCCAAGTGCAGACAAGAAGACATGGAATCCAAGTGAAGTAAAAAATCTAGGCAAAAGTTTGGAGCAGGCAGCAAACAGGAGACAGTAACCAAAAAAGGTGAGGCAACTAGCTGGTGGTGAGCAGCAAAAGGTAAGTGGCCACCACCAGCTCATTACTCTTAGTACATGATTTATAGGGTAAAACTGATTTTTCAAAAACGTGTTCAGCACAAGTGGCATACCACACGTGTTGCTTCTCCAACGATGGCATACAACCCATCTCAGGCACAAATGTTATGCCCGATCAGCTATTGATGTGAAGACTTTTGATATAAACTTTGTCTGGAACCACACAATTTCCTCAGCCTAATATACCTCAGAAAGCACCCAAAACAATATTGAAGTTACAGAGAGGCCAAAGGCAAAACTAAACCTGTGTTGTCATATAGATGCCAATCTTTCATGCAAGAGACAGAGTAAGCCTTTTATTTAGGCCTGTGTTTTTATGTACAAAAGTCATATTGGGGTTGGTTTATTAAAACTGGAGAGTGCAACAATCTGATGCAGCTTTACATAGAAACCAGCTTCCATTTTTTTTGTCAAAGCTTAACTCAGCAAGCTGAAGTTAGAAGGCTACCATGCACAGCTGCACCAGATTTTGTATTCTCTAGTTTTAGTAAATCAACCCCATTGTGTCATATGTTTGCTCAGCTGTGAGGTCTTCAGTAAATCTATGTTGATAACAAAGATTCTGTATCTACCCTAAAGCCAGAAGACTCCAATGTGCACTCTCTGCCATTGGCTGAGAGCTCTGACCGGTAGTCAGTCGGCTGCTGGTTTTCCAGCATGCATGTCCAACAGAAGCTTCTGTTGAACACACCGACATACACACGGGCAGAATGTCTCCTGATATTCTGCCTTTGTGTATGCCCTTTTAGCCTGGCAAACTATAATACTCCTGAAAAATATGCATGAAGGGCTTTAAATAATCTTGCAAAGTCAAAACCCAAACATTACACAATCAGACAGATTCTTTGAAAAGATTCAATTATTGAGTCACATCATTCAGTTGTTCATTGGGAAAGACTTAAAATATGTACAATTTACTTGGAAAATCGGTGTCCCCCCCAAAACTGATTCAGTAGAGCCCCTATATTGCATATACCCCTCTCACGCCATCTCTAAGTCAGCATCAAAATGTCCCTTTGTCCCCATCCTTGGCTCAACAAGTTTACATGTCCCGTTTTCTTGCTCTCACTCCCTCTTTGGCTCAGCAATATGGTTGTCGTCAGGTTATGACTTTCTTTGATCCCTATCGGTACCGTGCAAATGCTCCTGCCCTGTCATCCCAGGAAATGCAGCACACCATACCTGGAAATCTCCATGGTCCTCAGCTAAAGTCAAAATGTAGTCTCACTCCCATCCTCAATTCAGCAAAGCAGCTGTCAATACCATCCACACCAACCATCCCCATATCAGTAGCAAAGTACCTTGAGTATAACACTGTTCCTATCCTAGACAAGATAACCAAGACCAGCTCAGTTGATACAAACCTTTCTGTACTTTTACACCCCTTTCACACTGGGGCGGTGCCGGCATCATCGGTAAAGCGCTGCTCATTTTAAACAGCGGCGCTTTTTGACTGCTAGGGGGCGTTTTTAACCCCAAGAAGGGATTTAAAAGGGGATAAAAACACCCGTGTTGCAGCGCTTCTGAAGTGCTTTTCAGGCACTTTGGAAGTGCTGCCCATTCATTCATTCCAATGGGCAGGGGCAGTTTGAGAGCGCGGCAGGAGAGGCAGTTTACAGGCACTTTACAGGCACTATTTATAGCGCTAAAATGCCTGAAAGCTGCCTCAGTGTGAAAGGGGTCTTACTACTGAGAGAAGAACCAACCAGGTTACCTTTAGAAAAACAATGAGGATGTATCCAGTGTAGTAATCATATCAGGCTAAAATGACTTCTTAGCTGGTGCTAAACTATTAATACCAAAATCTGAAGCTCATTGCATTGTTTGTTGAATATATTTAAAACTAACTAAGTTAGAACTGAAGGGAATACTGTTACCCCATGCTCAGGTCGTCTCATACATATTTTCATTATTATGTAGTGCTAAAATAAAATGCATTATTTCCAGGTAAGTATTAAATATTGCATATGGATATTTTTTACATTTTTTTAGAACACCAGTGTTTTTTTCACATGTTTACCAGTCTACTGTTAGCTGTTCTGTTTAAAAAAAGCCTGTTAACAGATCTGATGGTCATATTTATACATAAGGGAGTAACACTTCTGTTTTCACCTGGTGATCTGGCCAGTAACTCACTTCCTATATTAGAGTGCCCCCAATCTGGATGAAGGAGCACAGGGGCGCATTTGGAAAGCAGCATTGGTAATCTGGGGGGAGGGGAGGGGAGCGTGAGATGTATTAAAAGATTTAAATACCCTAACAAATATAAACTAAACTCCTGCTCACATTGCAATTACACTAGCAGTTACAGAAACAGTTTTTTTAAATTCTTTTGGAATAAAGGTTTTACATGAATAAATAAAAGTTGATCATTGAAAGAAACCCTGTCAGTGATAAATGGTTTGTCTCAACACTCTAAACTGCTACATTTGCAGGAGAGCTTGTTCTGTTGAAAAACAACTTACTGGCCAGATCACCAGGTGAAAATAGAAGAAAGAAAGCCTAAAAAAGAAAACTAATGCAGCAATCCCATCTAAGAATTGGTAAGCTGCAATGTAATAAATGTTTGCTTTTGAGTTTACTACCACTTTCATTTTTAATGGCACCTCCACACATTGGAAAAACGCGGTGCAGTTTCCTGTGCACAGAAACACATAGTGCCAAAGCATGGTTTCCCTGTGGCCAAGAAAAAGGTCAGGCACTTTTCCCTGAGCTCCCCACAAGTACAGTAGCCAACTCAAATGAATAGGCTGCTGTGCCCTAGCAAACACCACCACAGGAAAATGTACAGATTTGAACCTAGCCTGGGGGTTGGTGTTCAACTCACATTGAGATTGGTCAGTGTTCTAGATCATAGTCCTTATCTAAGAAATCATTTTGCATATATTTACAGACCTAAGAATATGGAATATTTAAAATCCTGACAGTTTTTTTTATGCATTTTGAATTTCTATTTTTTTTAATTCTGACCCATGTGAACGGTGATCAGGACAGAAATAGTGGATTTCCTAGCAATGAGAACAGAAATTCTAACCCTCCTCTGCTCTATCCAAAACTAAAAATAAATTAAGGTGGTTCCAAAAGCTCAGTTTTTTTTTTTTTTAATAACAAACATGTCATAATTACCTGCTCTGTGCAAAACCAAGATTGCCCTTCTGGGGTTACCTGCTGGCACTTCTGGCGCCTCCTCCTTACCAAGTGCCCCCCATAGCAAGCTGCTTGCTATAGGGGCACTTTTGCATGCTCGCTCCTGAGACTGCTCTGCTTCATCCCCCGCTCCCTCATCAATGGCTGTGACTGACATCAGGAGAAGCCACTGCTCCCGCTGCTGTGTTGTCTGACCCAATGAGGAGAGAGAGAGCCGGGAGAGCCTCTGGTCTCGTGCACATTGCTGGGTCGAAATCGTGCTCAGGCATGTATAAGGGGGGGGGGGGGGTGCTCGCAGAAAGTTTTTTACCTTAATGCATGGAAGGTAAAAATAACCTTCTGCCTTTAGAACCACTTTAAATGTAATCTGCCTGTGATCTATCTCAGTAGTTACAGTATCATCCTATCCATCTGATAGGGTGTTACAGGGATGTGAAGGATGGGAATCAATTTAACAAGGGCTGCATGGAAACCCCTATTGGAGTAGAGTGTAATGATATGGAACCTCTGTCAGGTTTTCCCCATTCTTTTCGAAAAGAGTTGTTTGGAAACACTGTTCTATTAGACATCATTATTTACATCAGCCATTCTCAACCAGGGTTTTGCAGAACCTTTAGGCCTCATACACACGGACGTTTTTTGACGCCGGCGTTTTCTGGCGTTTTTTGCAGCTCTCCATGTTAGTCAATGGCCCCATAAAAACGTCGGCGTTTTTGAGCTGTAGGTGGCGTCGGCGTTAGTGAGCAGAAAGTAGAACCCATGGCCATCGCGTTCTGAGGCTGTAACGTTTTGACGTTTTTTGACGCCGACGCCACAAAACGCCAACAAACGCCACCTAATATTGTACCGGCGTTTTCCGGCGTTTTTTGATGCCGACGTTTTTAGGTTGAAAAATAGCAGAGGGATGATTTTTTTTTAAAAAACGCCTATTGACGCCGACGCTCACTAACGCTCAAAAACGCCAATGCATAACCGAAAAACGTCAACTTTTTTTCCTTGACGGCGGACCCGACGTTTTGTTTATTTTTTTAGATACGCCCTTGTGTATGAGGCCTTAGTGTTGCTCCAGAGGTTGCTAGGTGTTCCTTGAGCTGTGGCTAATTGACTTTTGAATTTACATTTGGTGGTCACAAGCTAAAAACATTTTTTTTTGCTAGAGAATTACTTAGAACCCCCAAACATTATACATATTTTTTTTTCAAACACCCTAGAGAATAAAGTGGCGATTTTTTCAATACTTTTTGTCACACGGTATTTGCGCAGCGGTCTTTCAAGCGCGATTTTTTTGGAACAGTTTTACTTTTTTGAGTTAAAAAATAAGACAACAGTAAAGTTAGCCCAATTTTTTTCCATATTGTGAAAGAGGATGTTACGCCGCGTAAATAGATACCATACATGACACGGTTGAAAATTGCGCGCACTCGCGGAATGGCGACAAAGTCCGGTATTTAAAAAGTTCCATAGGCGACGCTTTAAAAATTTTTAACGGTTACCAGGTTAGAGTTACAGAGGAGGTCTTTTGCTAGAATTATTGCTCACACTCTGGCGATCGCGTGATACCTCACATGTGTGGTTTGAACACCGTTTTCATATGTGGGCGCGACTTACATATGCGCTTTCTTTGCTGCGCGAGCTCGCGGGGACGGTGGCGATTTAAATCTTTTTTTTTTTTTTATTTCATTTATTTATTTATTTTTAGCACTGTTCCTTTAAAAAAAAAAATCTGATCACTTTTATTGCTATCACAAGGAATGTAAACATCCCTTGTGATAGTAATATATGGTGACAGGTACTCTTTTTGGAGGGTCTAAAAGACCCCCCATCCCTCCTTTGCACTTCACAGTATTCAGATCGCCAAAAACGCGATTCTGAATATTGTATTTTTTTAAATTTGGCGGCGTTAGCCGCCGTGTAAACCGGAAGTGACGTTGTGGCGTCGCTTCCGGAATTTGCCGAAGGAGACCCGATCGGAGCCGATTACGGCTTTTGTCAGGTCTCCTTCCAGCCGGCGGACGCGCCGGATCGTCGCTCCGGTCTTCCGGTGGGACGGGAGGCCGGAGAAGAGCGGCGGAAGTTGGCGGGAGGGGGGGCGTCCCCTCCCGCCCCCTGGGGTAACGACTGAACGGCTCCTGAGCCGGATTGGTCGTTACCCCTGGATAGCCGACCGCCAGCTCTAAAAAATGATACCAGGATATAGCCTGCAGCTGCAGTCTATGTCCCGGGAGAGCCGCTCAAACCCGACCGCCGCCTATTTACGGCGCTGGTCGGGAAGTGGTTAAAGTACAATTAAAGGCAAAACCTTTTTTTTTTTAGTCTTGGATAGAGTAGAGATAGATTAGAACACCTGTCAGTTTTTATTGCTGTCTGTGACCCCATTGAGGAGGTTCGATCCTTCTATTTGTTCTATTTACCATTATCATTGAAAGTGAAAGTAAAAGAAAATCCCCAAATTTGGCTTGTCCCCAGAAAAGTTATACGAGTGGGGACACTAGTTCTGGTGGCCTGGGGGTCCCCAAGGATTTCCCTTAATTTTCAGGGATTTCCTCTCACTTCCTGTTTGGCTATTGGTCAGAAAGTGAAGGGAAATATCCCCAATTGGACAAAGATGGGGAAAATAAATCTGACAGGGGTTACTACCCTCCCTTGCTCGATCCCAAGTGAAAAGAAAAAATTGTCTATAGTTCTACTTTTAAGTGGCTGTAAACCCGATTCATGAACTTTCAACTAGGCACATAGATCTGTAGTGTTTTGTTATCTCTCTTCAAAGAACTATGTCCCATAGCTGTCTCTTGCTCCATAGCTCTGTTATCAGCCTGATAACTTCTCACACGTTCTCCGAGACGGGAGATAGAAATGTATGTCGGGAGAGGTTGCTATAAATAGATTTGCAGTCAAACTGCCGCCTAAGAGCAGAGCTATGCACATTGCTTTCTTCCTTTGCTTATGAGGAGAGGGGGTATGTGCCATTCCTCCAATCAGCTGTCTTGTCTGTATGCCAATGATCCACTCCCAGTGGTAACCAGGAAGAGAAAAAGGTTTACACGATCTGCACTTGCTAAAGGATATATACAGATGAAGACAGCATATATACATGTAAAATGTATATAGGGAGATTTGTTTAATCTCTGTGTATCATCTGAGGCTGTTCACTTCACTGGGTATAGGAGAGGGTTTACATCCACTTTAAGGATTGGTAAGCTACAATGTATTATTTTTTTATTGGGTTTAGATATCCTACAAATGCTACAATATATGTTAGTGCCCAAGGTTCATTGGACTATCAAAATAAGTATGATTCAGGGTACATTTGGAATGGAGTTTAGAAAAAAACAAAAACACATTTTCAGTATTACTTTGAAGGGAGATATACAGTATCTCACAAAAGTGAGTACACCCCTCATATTTTTGTAAATATTTTATTCTACCTTTTCATGTAAGAACACTGAAGAAATTACACTTTGCTATAATGTAAAGTAGTGAGTGTACAGCTTGTATAACAGTGTAAATTTGCTGTTCCCTCAAAATAACTCAACACACAGCCATTAATGTCTAAACTGTTGGCAACAAAAGTGAGTACACCCCTAAGTGAAACTGTCCAAATTGGGCCCAAAGTGTCAATATTTTGTGTGGCCACCATTATTTTCCAGCACTTCCTTAACCCTCTTGGGCATGGAGTTCGCCAGAGCTTCACAGGTTGCCACTGGGGTCCTCTTCCACTCCTCCATGATGACATCACGGAGCTGGTGGATGTTAGAGACCTTGTGCTCCTCCACCTTCCGTTTGAGGATGCCCCACAGATGCTCAATGGGTCTGAAGACATGCTTGGCCAGTCCATCACTTTTATCCTCAGCTTCTTTAGCAAGGCAGTGGTCATCTTGGAGGTGTGTTTGGGGTCGTTATCATGTTGGAATACTTACTGCCCTGCTGCCCAGTCTCCGAAGGGAGGGGATCATGCTCAGCTTCAGTATGTCACAGTACATGTTGGCATTCATGGTTCTCTCAATGAACTGTAGCTCCCCAGTGCCGGCAGCACTCATGCAGCCCCAGACCATGACACTCCCACCGCCATGCTTGACTGTAGGCAAGACACACTTGTCTTTGTACTCCTTACCTGGTCTGAGTACTGACAGACTGACCCCCCACCCTTTCAACGTCTGCAGCAATGCTGGCAGCACTCATACATCTATTTCCCAAAGACAACCTCTGGATATGACGCTGAGTACGTGCACTCAACTTCTTTGGTTGACCGTGGCGAGGCCTGTTCTGAGCGGAATCTGTCCTGTTAAACCACTGTATGGTCTTGGCCACTGTGCTGCAGCTCAGTTTCAGGGTCTTGGCAATCTTCTTATAGCCTAGGCCATTTTTATGTAGAGTAACCATTCTTTTTTTCAGATCCTCAGAGAGTTCTTTGCCACGAGGTGCTATGTTGAACTTTCAGTGAACAGTATGAGAGAGTGAGAGCGATAACACCAAATTTAACACACCTGCTCCCTATTCACACCTGAGACCTGTAACATTAATGAGTCACATGACACCGGAGAGGGAAAATGGCAAATTGGGCCCAATTTGGACATTTTCACTTAGGGGTGTACTCACTTTTGTTGCCAGCGGTTTACACATTATTGGCTGTGTGTTGAGTTATTTTGAGGGGACAGCAAATTTACACTGTTATACAAGCTGTACACTCACTACTTTACATTGTAGCAAAGTGTCATTTCTTCAGTGTTGTCACATGAAAAGATATAAGAATAAAATATTTACAAAAATGTGAGGGGTGTACTCACTTTTGTGAGATACTGTATACTAGGAGGCTATCATATGAAAAGGATTAGTTCAGTACTTGTAGCAGCTCCTTTATGCATAGGACTATGATGTGAATATATGAATGAGATATGAAATCTAAACATATTATAGTATACATACTGCAGCAATGATGCATATAGGAAACTGCATGTAGAAAAAAAAAGTTACAGCCACAATCACTATCTGCAGAATGGAGCTATAGTTTAAGTGGAATTGTGTTTGTGCATGTCTTCTCTATGTTTGTACTAAGTAAGCAGAGTATGATCGAAGTAGGCAAGGGTCAAAACATTAAAATGACCCTACTTATAGCACAACAACAAGCAGGGAAAAATTCCACATTTTGCTTGTAACCCTGATTAAGTTAGGTAACACAAATTAGATCATCTGAAATGCAAGAAATACAGTATAGACCAGGGTTTCTCAACCAGGGTTCCGTGGAACCCTAGGGTTCCTCCAGAGGTTGCAAGGGGTTCCTTGAGCAATGGTCAATTTCTACCAATTCCCATTGACACCACTGATTTTTTTAACTATCTGTAAGGGGGTACTTCTTCCCAATGACCACAAGTGTAGAAAGGATTCTTCCCACTGACCATCACACTAATGTATCATGCGTTGTAGATTTAAAATTTTTAGCAGGGGTTCCCAGAGACCGGAGAATAATTTCAAGGGTTCCTCTGTGTTGAAAAGGTTGAGAACGGCTGGTATAGACCTTTAGTACCTATCCCCAGCTGCAGCAGGTGTAGAAGCACACACAGAGGTGTGAATGGGCCCTTAAAGTTCCCATTTAAAAGCATACAGTGCATAAATGTGAAATAGCTTTTCATGCAGCATGTGTCACTTTTACCATAGGAAAACACGCATGTTTAAATAGTCCCTTACACACATTGATTTATTTTTTGAATATACATTCTGAATGTACAAATGACACAATCCTTTAGATACAGAATGCGTTTGAGGGACTTATCAACAGGAATGCACCTATTAATGAAGCAGGGATCTTCATTTTGTCTTGGCCATTAAAACACAGGTATAGTCTATGTATAGGGTACATAATTCAGTCATATAGCAGATGAAAGAAAATTCCACAAATCATTTCTTTGGTAGTGAATGCTCTCTCTTCCCAAGCTGTGTTTCAAAGTCCCCCATACCCCCAGCCAATTCAACAAGTTTAATTAAGCTCGAAGAACCCGGGAGTAAATTAGCCAGAACAAGGGACAGTTACCATGAAAGGATTACCATATCAATGCTTGG